>CCAG010015678.1:0-18174 GCA_001077435.1 Glossina morsitans morsitans
CTTGAGTATGCGTCTGTGGTGTCCTTTCCTTAGGTGTTATGTAGATTCAATTAAGTCTGTTTTCTTCTTTTCCTTAGAATCGCAATCACATCAGCTTCAAACTGACCTAAATAAATTGGTGGCATGGTGTTCGTCAAATGATAGGACACTAAACCTAAATAAATGTAAGAAGCTTTCTTTCTCTAGAAGGAAGTCATTCATAACTCATTATTTTATAGATTCGCACAAGTTGGAGGACGTTGAGTCGTTCACAGACCTAAGCGTCCCCTTTGACCGTAGGTTACGTTTCAATTTGCACGTTGAGTTCTCGATAAGCAAAGCTAGGTACGCTCTTGGTTTCATGAAGAGGTGGTCCAAAGAGCTAGATGATCCGTATATTACCAAAAGGCTGTATACGTGTTTGGTTAGGCCTATATTTGAGTATGCTTCTATTGTGTGGTCTCCTTCATATAGGTGCTATGTAAACTCAATTGAATCTATTCAAAAGTAATTCCTGTTGTTTGCTCTTAGGAATTTGGGTTGGGATCCGTCTGCTTCTCTTCCCCCCTATGAAAATAGGTTGCTTCTTTTGTCCTTACCGTCTCTTGAAAAACGTAGATTTGTTCTTCGCGTTTGCTTTGCAATCAAATTAATAAACGGCGCTATTGACTCGCCGTCATTACTTGGAGAAATAAGTTTTAATGTTCCTAACCGCTTCTCTAGGCATTTTACCTTGGTTAAGGTTAGTCATTGTAAATATAATTATGAGCTGTTTAACCCGCTCAGAGTTATTTGCAAGAACCTAAATAACGTCTATCACCTTTTTTCATTATCGGACACTTTAAAGTCCATTAAAGCAACATTGTTTAATACACGAGATTTGCCAATGTCGTACTTAAACTAGCTCTTAATCCTAAAAAGTCACTACGATTCGAAAATTAATTGTTGTTAACTATTATCGGTTGCCAAGCTTATGCATGTTTGCGATGGCTTAGGGGTTCATTTGCAACTAGGTTCTGTACCGGTTGTCGGTGTGGCTCTGGGCTAATTGTGTACATGTTCTTTTTTCTTTTTCTTTTTTCCTTTTATTTGTTTTATTGTACTTATACTAAGTTTTTTTAATAATAATTAACTTAAGATTTACTTTAAGAGTCATTTGAATTCGACTCTCGTTTGTTTTAGTTGAGTTTCTGTATAAGTGGAATAAATAAATAAATAAATAAATATGCATTCTAGTTTTGATCATCGTACCGAAAGGTTGTTTTAAAGAAAAAGACTCTAGTCTTGAGCATAACAGTAGGCAAATCAATTTTTGGCGAGTTTTTATGAAAGAGTGCAAGAGTGACATAGTTTCAGTTGCTTGCAAAAAGAACTTTTTTCTTGGACAGAAAAATTTAAGAAAAACAAAAGGAATTAGTGCTGATTATTATTTTTGAACGCACAAATTAATTAACAAGTCAGCGTTAAATAAAAGTGATAATGTGTTCTCGGGAAAATTTTGAAAAACTCTCTTTAATCCTTTGAACAATTTCCCCATGGTCAAATCAAATAAAAACACCATCCAACTGACGCATTATAAATTTTGCACGGGCTACTGAAAGTGAAGGCGCCTAATCTCAAACCGAAGAACCCAACGGGGACCAGAGAGAAAACCACTGGTGGCAACAGGTAGAAGCAGATCATTAATAAGGTACACAGACTAATATAGGTATGTTGATAGAATATTTTATAAATTCCATAAGTAAATTCATGCTCAATGAAAAATAATGTACTGAAAAATTGCGTGAAAATTAGAAAAGAAAAGAAATTAATAAGGTAGAGAAACTAATGTATAAATGTTGATAGACTATTTTATAAATTCCATAAGTAAATTGGTGCTTAATAAAAAAAAAAAAAAAATAGTGTACTGAAAAATTGGAAGAAAATAAGAAAAGAAAAGAAATCAATAAGGTACAGAGACTAATGTATATATGTTGATAGACTATTTTATAAACTCCATAAGCAAATTGGTGCTTAATAAAAAAAAAATAGTGTACTGGAATATTGCATAAAAATAAGAAAAGAGAATAAAAAAATAAAGGAACCATAAAGAATGTATTACAACGTGATCAGAATTGAGTAATTATAGTATAAATCTTAACCCAATGTAACAAAAATCAATATGTAGTTTTTCTAGCAATGGTAGTCAGAGGTATGCGGAGGAGGCACGCATGAGGGACGGTAGGTGACAGAGGACAATTACCGACGGACGTCGAATCGACCAACGGACGAAGGACCAGACTGACCGCATTTTTTTTTTTGTAAAGAAAAAAAAAAGGAAAAAAAAATTTTTTTTTTGAAACAGTCTCATGACACGGCGTTATCAATTTAGTTAGTTGATCACATTCGAAGTATGTCAACTAAGTCATTTCGGATGCGATATTCCCATTCCACTCCGTTCTTATTTACACATTTCCTACTTATAACACCATCCCCAAAATATTCACAAGAGTGTAACAAACTGCTTGTCATAAAGGAAAATTCCGTGGTAAGTAAAATATACTTATGCTACTATAAATATACAGGAAGAGCTTATAACTACGCGTAGGACCCAAACAAGTCCTACGACTTTGGTCCTTGTATGTTATTGGGGAATATGTTATTTACATTCTCTGTTGCCAGTGTTTTACCGTTTTTCGTTTGCCATCATTTCGTTTCAGCCATCAAAGCTTACGGTAACTCAATGTAGATGTCTGCGCTCTGATATTGCACCTTTTGCGCGATATAGACTATATATGTCAAAAAGATCGAACGACCAGAGCCTGTAAAGGGACTATCGCACTTAAACCAAATAAGTAAACGGGTTAAAGCCCTTGTGAAAGCAGACGGACGGACGAGACTAGGACGGAGCGATTTGATGCCCTGGGCTACTCTATACCCTGCTTTACTAGGGCATCCTCAAGCACATGGCTTTACATGGGAAACCTCGAATTGGGTCGATGACCCCTCTATCCTACGTTCGTCTCATAAGACTAAGTGATGCACTCCATCTTTTTATTCCCATATAACAAGTTGGATTCTTTTGGTTTATTAATGAGATTTTTGATAAGTTATAAAAGCTATAAGAATGATCCAACTAAGAAATAAAAAAATTAAAAAGGGAAATAAAAAATAAAATATTAACCAGAATTCGAATAGTAGTAAACATAAATGAAGCATCTATTATATTGAAACGAGTATTTTAGCTGGGGTATACCTGTCAGCTTTCCAGCTGGTCCGTGCGAAGAATATTTCTAAAATCGAAGAAATGAAATAATGGGACTTCTGATATAATTTGGCTGGAACCATTTCTTCTTTATTTGTTAAAATTCTGTTTCTTAGGTCTTAACATTCACAAAGTTGCAGGGAGATACAATATAGCAAGTCCAAGGGAAGAAAACCAGCACGAATGGCGCGGTCAAATGGGATATCACGACTCATTTTTTAATCGGATAAGGAATTTCACGGTTTCGCTAGATTTATTTACTCTGGAAAAAAACGTTGCGCTTCAGCAGTGGTAACGGCAATTCCCTAAATTAAACGAATCCCATCCATTCTAGTTTCTTTGTCAAGGAGGTTCTAGACTAGTCTAGTACTAGTCTCTGTACTCTACTAGGTCCTAGTTCTAGTAGTCCCAAAACTCTACTGCTCTGATTCTACTGCTGCAGTCTCTCCTACTATGAATTCCTTAGAAATAGCCTAGGTACCTCCTACCGATCTAAGAGGAACCTATGGGCGTTGGACTAGTAATCTCTGACACCCAGTACTTTCTCTTAAGTAGAATTCACTTATGATCAGATAAGTTATTAAGAAAGTTTTACTCTATTCTAAAGGGAACCCACAATCTTGAACTATCAGTCTCTACTATTCTGCCTTCTCCTTTAGAAATAGCCTAGGTGCTTCTAACTTATCTGAGAGAATACTATGGATGGTGGACTAGGAGTCTCCACCACCCACAGTGTTCCCTCAGATAGGCTAATTCATTGTTCGTTGGCCCTTTTAATCATTTATCCTCACAAATCCCCAGATTATTTTGTCTTTACCGCATTGGCTATTGAAGCATAATTAAAGAAAGATCGAATTATATCCAAAGAAACTGGTGGCGTTTAGCGTAAACTGGTAGCTTGGAAGATAATTTCGCCACAATATTATTCCCATGGGGAAATTATATTCGTAATAAGCCATTCGATTACAATTGAGGGTCGCGGCCCGATTGGCTGAAGATAGGAATATATATAAACGAGATAAATTCGCCATCGACTTAGTCATCGCGGAGCTCTTATTGAATGCACATTTGATTTTTCTGAATATAAGTTTGATTAAAGGCTTAAGCTCCATTTTACGGTCGCGCCTTCCTATTTCGAGAAATTTTAAAAGAAAAAAAAATGTATTCTTCTAACAATACATTTGTTCGCGCTCGGGATTTTACGGGGTCGCTTTGTGGTTGGAAGTCGCAGTCACATTCACGCGTCTATTAGCTTTACAAGAAAAACACGAAGCTATTAAGTCGTCAGGAACAGGCATCGCTGGAGATTCAAACCCAACGTCCCCTTCAGCAGTAGATCATGAAGGAGGGATGGCCAAACGATTCACCCAGCTGACTGTGAATTTGACGCAAGGGCAGCCAGGCGGCCCAACGTCACCAAGTTGCTGCAGAAGGGACCAACCATTTAATAAAGCCGCGTACTCAAATATCCATAAACCAACCAAGAGTGAATAAACCCTTTACGTCAGCACCGAACACATTTGAACTTACAACAGCTATATAGTTTCATCATCCCACTAATAATAATTCAATGATTACAGCAAACCATGTACCCGAAAGGGGTGGCATAGGGTCGTCAGGGTCGTGGAACAGAGCTTTTAAGGTCAGTCCGTAATTGAGGACTGAATTAAACAGTGCCCCGATGTCCACTACAATTTATCGAGAAGAATCAACCGAAATGTTCCACGCAGTACGATGGTGATCATGCTACATGATAAAGCGCTCACACGGTTCAGAAATATTAATCGCGGATGGAACGAATGGAAAGTTTTTAGGAAAAGCTTTTTACGCTTTTCCTTGCCGACCTGGTATTTCCAAAATCTGGAAGATGGAATGCTAAAGAGAACACAGAAGAACCGTGAAATGTTTAAGAACTTCGTATGGGCACTCCAAGCCTTAATGGGATATGTGGTATATACTGGTCAAAAAAATTTGAGACAATTTGTAGCAACCCCTTGTCAGAATTCCTGTGATACATCCAAAGGCGAGAATTTCAGAACTTACATGATCTACTATAAATGGCTGACGATTTGGAAAGTATGCCGACAGTAAGCGCAGTAGTGTCACTAGAGAGTAACCGCGCTGTCACATGAGGGAACAGCTACGTTCCCTAATGAAAAGGCGGCCACGTGAACAACATCGTATGATGGAGCAAAATCGACCAATAAGCAGAGAAGATGACATTTCATGATAGCGATGAGGTCAATGGGGTCATCATGCCCAGTATTGCCGCAATATGCCAATCACTGTTTGCCATGATTGCGAACGACAAGGAGTTACGACTAGAGATAGCTGCCAACGCGAACAACGTGCCCAAAGACCTACCAGTCAACAATACTTTGCCGAACCAGAGAAACGGTCGAGGTTCCCACCGCATGCGGGAACCCACGGGTCCGAACAATCACACCTCGCCAATTAGAAATGTAACCTCACAAACTATATCGTTGAATGCCACAAAAGGCCAATATCTAGGATCTAGGATAGCCGCAGATAGTTTTTGTGTCACAAGGCTGCTAAAATTGATCGTTATGCCGAAAGCAACCGAAGAGGTTAATTTGGGATATACTTTTCTGTACGCCTTTGGTACGGATCGGGTAGAAGTGCCTCTTGTCCAGCGAATTAGCAGGTAGACAACGCTCAAAGAAACGCGACGACCACAAGTTCGAATTAAGAGGCCCATATACCAAAGATAATCGATACCGGAATAAACCACACCGCAATTAGTTTCGAAGTATATACACAAGATGGAAAATTTCCCAAACGTTTAAACGATTCCAGACCAATTAAATTATCCGAAACCGATCGCGATATCAAGAGTGATTCACCTCCGAAGAACGCCGAGAAGGTTTTCGAACCTCGGATACAAACATCCGAATGCGTAAAACAAATGAGACGGAAACCAACCAACACGAAATAGCGTCACGTCCTCATGGGAATGAATGGACGAGAAGAAGAGGATCGAGGCCTTTCTCTATCATGAGTTACAAAGATTTTCAAGACTGGCAGGGCCAACAAATATTACCCAACAATGCAGCATAACCGACCGTTCAATCTACGATTTGCGACAAGGAATCCCACAATGCAAGCCATGTTTCATCGAGTCAAGTAACAGCTTAAGTAGCTCTCCGATTACCTTGGCTAAGAGGAAAAATGGAGCGTGGAGGCTTCGCATGGATTACCGCCGCTTGAATCAACGATCAGTTTTCGACGCATATTGTGAGGAGCCTAAGTCGGACCTCGTTTTGGTCTCACATTTGCTCCGTCTCTGGTCAGGGCGAGAGTGCTAGCATAAGTTAGGGAATAAGTTAAAGAATAAGAGTAGAATAAGTTAAAGACTAAGGTTAGGACTAAGAGTAGGACTAAGAGTAGAATAAGAATAGGACTAAGAGCAGGATAACAGTAAGCTAAGATACAGGAATTAGTAAGATTGAGTAAGTTTAAGTGGTCTAGGAGAGACCGTCTTGAACGGTGGACGCGGTGCAAACGTCGCGCTCGTTCACAAGGTTTGCTTACTTATTATATTACCACTTTTTTTTTTTACTTTTCCTATGACTCGGAAGTGAATTAACGGCAATTAAGCAAAATAAATTTTTTGTGACTAAATTTCTGGGCCGCTGAGCTACCCCAACACCAGAGAACGGGCGAGTTATGCCCTCACAATATCATTTACCAACTACTACTATACTACTACTATATCGGCTCCTAGAAGCGGAGTATATTAGCAGCTTAGATCTGCGCGATGGCTATTGGCAGACATCACTGGAAGAAAATAGTAAGCGTATTACAGCTTTCACTGTGCCCGCGAGGAGCTTGCTTCAATGGAAAGTCATGCCGTTTGACCTGCACCGGCCACGTTCCAACACACACTTGACTCCGTCATTGGCCCATAAATGGAGACCCACGCGATATCATTGTAATACGAAGAACTTTAGACGAACAACTTGCAATTTGAGGGAGCTATACCGCCGAATCCGCAAAGCGAACTTGTGTATCAACGCCGAGAAATGCGAATTCGTAAAGCGCAAAGTACTATACCTAGGGCATGTGTGAATTAGTGATCGAGGAGTGGACACAGATCCCGACGACCGATAAGATATATGCCGCCGCCGTCAAAACTTAAGGAGGTCAGGAGGTATATAGAGATAGCGTCCTGGTACTGCCGTTTCGTTCCTGAGTTTGCCACGGTTACTGAACCCTTAATTCGCTGGTCCGCAAAGACAACCATTGGAAATGGGCCGAAGTATTGCAGACCGCATTCGAGATAGTTAAATACTTACCGAGTACCGATTTTAGCTTTTCCGGATTTTACACAAATGTTTTATTTACAGACAGGTCCGAGTAATAATGTACTGGGCGCCTTACTAATACCAAAACTCGATTGGGATGAAAGAGTGATCGCCTACGCTAGTCGTCGGCTGAACAAATCCGAAAGAAATTACTCCGCGACCGAAAAGGTGTGTCTGGTGATACTATGCCGTATACGGAAGATGAAACCGCATTTAGAAGTGTATACAGTGGCTACATGCTATAGGTAATCCGTCTGAACGGATAGCACGTTGGGTATTAGAGATTATAGGTATATGACTAGACCGTGGGATATCGTTGGGCGAGTGTCGTAACCGACGCGCTATCGCGTCAACCGGCAGAAGCTGCTCAAAGAATCTTCGTAACGCAGGCAAGCGAACAGAAATCCAATTGGACCAAGAAGAAATGAAAGAAATTTCTGAAAATCCAGCCAAACACCCGGACTTTATGATATTAGGGGGCAGATTGTATCGACACCTCCCTCGACCCGCCACCAATGAAGACGACGAACCGTGAAAACTATGTGTAGCCAGTTAGTTAAGAGCAAGGGTATTGCGCGAAAACCACAACTAGTCAAGAATAACGACGACATTATAATCCGAGGCTAAGGAAATGGAAATCAGGACTAGGAGGAGTAGTGATGGTAAAACATCACCCGATGTCAAAATTCGCCGATAAACTTGCCACTAAGTTATCCCCCTCTATTTGAGACACTACATCGTAATAAGTTATATTTCTCTGGTAATTGTCACTCTGATGGGTGACCGGAACAACTGCACCTCGCGGATATCTGATTTAAAACCAATCAAAATGGACATCACCAACCCTTGTGCTCCATCCGTGTCAGTCTAAGAATCTTCTATTTCGTTTATTCCTTTAAGGTGGCTATATGTCGGTGAGACTTGTTATTTTAATCGTTAGGTATCATTTTAGAAAGCCGGTTCAATTATCTCCGAGGAAAGGACCTGTGACCAACGTCGTGAGGAGTTTCTCTGGGGCCTGGAGAACCGGTTTCGGCAGTTCTGGTCCATTCATGAAGACGAGAGCGACGAGGACGTGCCAAGGGCATCGATCCGCCCGAATTGAAGGTAGAAGCACCAGTAATGGACTTAAAAGGAGTCCATATGTGTACCTGGCACCAGCGCGGATGTACTTATGTATAATAAGTGCATCCGCCGCATACGTAGGGGTAGTGACAGCTTGCTACCCGGATGGGTCCGAGTGCCCACAAACGGAAACGGGCTCGCGATCGAGGATATACCGAGCACCACCCTTCATTTGCCGAAGAAGCAACAAGCACACCAGCGGCACCCAGACCGAGTAGCTAGACCTAAAAGGCGATGCAAACGAAGGAGCAGCCGTCGCCAGCCACATCCAAGTCCAAGGAGCGGAGTTGTGCTATTATAAGGGAAACCTCGCCGGCCACCGATTCCAAAGGATTGGGTATCCAAAAGGCAGGCGGCAGGAAAACGAGAGCACGCTCGTTGCTAGCATGGACAAAGCGCACCATGAAAGACCTTGCAGGCTGGAAGGGGAGACATTGGTCCAAGCCGTATTATATGACGGTGATGCGGGATTAGAAGCGCTACGTCCTCGGTCTACCAGGTTAACCACCGGCTCGTTACCGTACGAGAGCGGACAACCGGGCCCATCGGGACCAAGACGTTGACTCATGCCCATTCCGGCCATCGCAACAAGTAGTGCCAACTAACTGACGGTAACAGTTGCCGTATGACATCCCGAACAGCTGGAATTAAAAAATCGCGTTCTATCTGTTGTAAGTGGGATTCCACGCCAAGTACCTACACAGAATCAAGTTAGTCGATCAAAAGCGAGACAAATCCGCTAGGACGATGAGATTTCGTGCAATCATGCGAATAAATTTCCACTTCCCGAAGCAGAAGGGGTGCGTAAAGACGAAAGTTACTTCACTCGTTTCAGCCCTACACGCGTTTTAAAATCCGAGCTTAGGCAAGGCCAATTCGCCCATAGGAGGAGAGAAAGACAGTCTCCGACTGCCTTCTTCTTAGTCGAACCACCGTCGAGATAAGGCAAAAACGCAAAAAATAGTTGTGTAGACACATTTTTCTTTAATATTTTTATTACAATAAATTTTACGGGTATATAACAAGTGAATAAAGGAAAATTCGAATTTTTCTCCTAAGACACTAAAATTTTTTCTTTTGTTCAGACGAAGGATATAACGAAAAAGAGGTAAGAAAATCTGGGTAACCCGCGGGGTCTACTCCAGAATCTTAAGTCATATAGGAGTATTCCTAAAGTAGTTGGTGCGAAAATTCTCATCGTCACAACCCTTACAATGTCCCCATACATAAATACAATAAAATTGGAGCCTGAATCTTCATTGAATCTTTATCTCCCCTCTCAATTTATAAAAGACTTGAGCGAAGCACCAGCCAATTACATCGATTTTGGAAACTTGTCCCAAACAATAGAAGACACTTTTGCTCGTAGCATTTTGCAATGTTCACTCAGACGTAGTCTGCACGATAAATACCGGTGCATCTAGTCCGTGTTTCGTCTCCAGTTATGCAAAGAAGTTTTTCAACAAAATACATACCCTTGGAAAAGATGTAATGAATCTGTAAAAACTGCTGATGGTAGTAACCATATCGCTTTAGGCTTCATAACTATCAATGTTACCTGTAGAGCTAAAACTAGTTTTACTACCTTTTCGATAATTCCATGTCTTGAAAATCTATACCTAGGAACTGATTTTGTTCGAGATTTTGGCCTCGTTGTTTTGCGAAAGCATACCTAGTCTTGCTGCCAGCATTCAGAATCAACAGGTAGAGCTTAACACCGCTCATGCGCTTCATTAAATACAATAAGAGCAGCCATGATTTTTACCCCCTGGTATAAAGTAGAAAGATAAGCTAGGAATTGTCTACTACCATTCAC
The DNA here is from genome assembly GCA_001077435.1 of Glossina morsitans morsitans. NCBI lineage: Eukaryota > Metazoa > Arthropoda > Insecta > Diptera > Glossinidae > Glossina > Glossina morsitans. The sequence goes on from CCAG010015678.1 coordinate 10,490, forward strand.
ACCCAACCTATTAAACGAAACTATTTCGCCGTGTCATCTTATCTTTGCAGGAATTGATAGGATGCTCGTTCTAGAAGTTACACAGAACCCCCAAAGCCCTTGGTGCTCGCCTTTTACACTGTCTATCAATCCAAGAAAAGCTCGATTATTCGTGGATTCTCAGAAAATGAACACCGCTGCACCCAAAGACGCTTCTCCTCGATTTTTGATGTTTGGAATTTTGAGCAGGGTAGAAAAGACGGAATTCCGCACAAGCTTTGACTTGAAAGATGGATTTTGGCAGATACCTTTTGATGAGTGCCCCAAACCATGTGCCGATTAATGGATAAGATGTTTGCGTGTCAACTACGCCATCAAGTCTTTCTTTATTTAATTTGAAAAGAGTAAGTTCTTGCAGATGAGACATCTGCGGCATTTAGTAAGTCATGGCACAATCCAAATGGATCCCGACAAAATTCAGACAGTCCTTGAATGTCGTCTGCCGAAATCTGTACGTAAATTGTGAAGATTTTTAGATCTTGCGGATGGTGTCAATGTTCGCAATTTTGTATCGTTCTCCGCTCCCGCGATCGATATGTTAAAGAGCAAGAAAACTTTCTAATGGTCAAATGAAGCAAAACTTTCTTTTGAGGATTTTTTATGCACGGTTATTATATAATCCACAAGTCCATAAACGAAAGACAAGACGAGAAGAGGTTGACATTGCTTATATGTCTCATACAAAAGAGTTTGTCGACTCCACAGAAATTAGTTTGATTCCCACTGTGTTCCAATCCCGGCAATATGTTTCTTCAAAAGATCGATTGCAGCCTCAGTTCAAAAATTTTCCTGACAGGTCCATAATGATTATATTTACAATTCTATCGATGGTGGTTAGACTTACAAAAGAACCGATTGTGCTACGGTAGATGCGGATCAAGAACAAAAGTCTTAGGAGTTATGAATTACATCTGATTTTACCAATGATTTAATTGAACTGACTCATGAGCATCCATTGATTACCCATGGAGGTTTAGCCAAAGCCAGTTATCCTCTAAACACGTCTTTCTATTGGCAGAAGATGGTCAAAAATTCCAGAGTTTATCTCCACCTGTAATGTTTGTAAGCAGAAAAAAGCACCTAATCAAATTATAAGGTCACCTACGGGCCAACCAATTATTTCTGTTCGACTTTTCCATAGATTTATCATGTCCTTTTCCTAGATCATCTTCGAATCACATTGTTTATATTGTTCCCGATCATTTGTCCAAGTTTCACTTTCTTGAACCTAATACAAAGCGTAATGTTCACAATATTGTTACTTTTCTGAAAAACGAGGGTTTTACATTTTTGGTGTACCGGATTCCATTACTATATACAATGGGATTCAATTCATGTCGTCTATGTTCAAATCCTTATTGGTGCTGTTCACTAACTTTACTGCTTTCTATTTCCGAGCTAATCCGAGCCAAAGGGAAAATCTTTCCATTCAGCCTTCAGAGCGTATGTCAAACAATCTCAACGAGATTGGGACAAACGACTTTCCGTTATCAGTTGCGCATCGATGTGTGCAATCCATGCAAGGAGAGATCTTTCAGCCTGTTATGCTCTGGGCAAAATAAGCTGACTAATGACAAATCATAAGCGCTTTTGCGGAATTTTGACCTTTTCGTCATCAAATTTAAAACCTGATGAGAAAGCAAAGAAGAATAGAGAAAAACCTCGCGAAAATTTTAGGAAAGCTTACACTCGCTACCACTTACAATTTGCGTTCACGTCCAGTAACTTATCTGGTTTGATGAGCCCTGTTTAAGAGAAATTTTATCCAAAGTCGCTAAGTCACTACAATAGCAAGTTACTTAATCAATTCGAAAAGGCTGAAAAATCATAGCCATGCGTGAGTCTTGCTATTATGAAATTAAAGCCCTTAAAAGTAAAAGACTATGTATGTTTCACGTTACAATCTTAGGCGCTTGATTGAGTCAACACTATTACTTACTTTCTCGTGATATTTGTCTTAGGCAAATATGTTGCAAAAGAATGGCTTTTTCAAAAGTGCTTCTCTACACAATATGTGAATGCACATGTGTCAGCTTCACTAGGAATTGCCTTGCTTGAACGATGGCCTCCAGTTGATGATGCCCTTGTCCGCGCTTGTGCAACAAACCTGCTTTGTAACACTTGTTGCACTTGCAACCCTGTGCCGGCCGCAAAGAACAAAGTTGTTACGCCTGAAAAATTGGCACGCCGGAGCACAAACGAGTAGGCTTGGCAAAAGAAAGAAGAGGAAAGACTGATTGAGAGTTACGAGTTGTCACAAATTGTTAATAATAGAATATTTTTAAAAAAATTGATAAGTGAAGTATTTAAAAATACAGATAAAATACACACTGAAATAATAGTTCAAAAATTTTGTAGAGGATTAAATAGTGATAAAAAAGTAGTTTTTGATATTGTAATGTTCCATTGTAAATAATATTGCAATTAGTATCAGAGCAGCAAGAGAAGAACGAAGTAAAATCTTATCGACAAGCTTTTCTGGCACAAGGGAGTTTTCCTCTTGTTATGCATTGTAAACCATGTACTCTCCTTTTTTGTTGCATTATTGTTTTAACATCTTTAGCGGTGTTTTCACTTTATGTTGCAAGAGTAGTTTCCTTATTCCGGTTCACAAAAGTGCAAATAGACATCACTTTAAGAACTATAGATCGCCAAATTAAGTGTCTTACCTAAATCCTTTGAGCGAATTGTTACTCAGCATTTAGCTTTTGCTATTAAATCTTATATTTCTCCATTCCAGCATGCTTTGGGAAAGGAAGGTACTGTCACAAATCTCTTAGAGTTTACTTGTCATGTTTTCAAAGTTTTTTCTAGTGGCTCTAGCACGAATGTCGTATACAGTGATTTTAGTAAGGCGTTTGACTTAGTTCGCCATAACTTATTGATTTTCAAACTCTATGCCTCTGGCTTTTCTTTCTACTTAGTGAAATGAATAAGCTCTTACCTACATAACAGATCATTCAGGGTTTTGTTTAACTTCATCACCTCGGATGAATTCAGCTGGGCCGGCGCAAAGTTTCGCTAAAAAGTAGTCCAAAGAACTTAAGTATTCTTAAATTACAAAAAGGCTATACAGGTGCTCATTTAGACCAATACTTGAGTATGCGTCGGTTATGTGGTCTCGCTCCTATGGGTGTTATGTAGATTCAATTGAATTAGTTCAAAAGCAATTCTTGCTGTTTAGGAATGTGGTTTGGAACTCGGTTGTCTCTTTGCCCCCTTATGAAAATACTTTGCTTTTGTTATCCTTACCGCCACATTTATTCTCGGTGTCTCCTTCTTAATTAAGTAATTAAGTAATTAATTAATAAGTAATTAATTAATAATTAAGTAAATTAAGTAATTGATGATACTATCGATTTGTCCACATTACCTGGTGTGATAAGCTTTAGTGTCCCTAATCGCTTCTCTAGGCAGTTTATTTCTATTAAGCTGAATGATGTCTATCACTTAGTCTCAATATCGAATTCTATAAAGTCTATCAGAACAATTTTGTTTAACACGCGCTTTATACTAACTTTTAAACTTAACATCTTCCTTTGATTTGAAAATTAATTGGTGTTGTTTACTGTATCGGTTTCCAAGCTTTTGCGTGTTCGCGATGGCTTAGGAGTTCACTTGTAATTTGGTTCTGTACTGGTTGTGGGTGTGCCTCTGTGCTAGTTGTGTACACGCTATTTTGCCTTTTTGTTTCTTTATTTATACATGTATTATATCATAATTATTATTATTGTTAGTTTTCCCTTATTTCTGCTTATATACTTTATACTAATTTTCAATATTAATTAGTATAAGATTTTCTTCTAAGAGTCAATTGAATTCGACTGTTAATTTGTTTTAGTTGAGTTACCTGTGTAAGGAAATAAAATAAAATAAATAAATAAATCAAAACCTTCATGAGGATCTTACGATAAACAATAACTTTTTAACCTGCATCCTTTTTAAGAATATCAAGTTATCAATGCCAAAGGAAGATTCGCTGAATCGTGTTCCCAAGTGATCAACAATAAAAAATTGAACTCGAACAAGTAAGCTCAACCACGTATAATGCAATAAATAAATATGATTGAAAAAAAAAATGTTGGAAAATAAATATTGAATGCGCTGCAAATCACTTGATAACATTTAAAAATAACAAGTAAGCTCAACCACGTGTAATGCAATAAATAAATATGATTGAAAAAAAAATGTTGGAAAATAAATATTGAATGCGCTGCAAATCACTTGATAACATTTAAAAATATGTGCAAAGCTATTAAGCGGTTTCGGTTCTTTTAACCTGTATGATATTACCTATCAAACTGAAGTAAAATAGCAAAGAAATTGATTCCGAAGTAAGACTGTTAAAAGCTTCTAAAACGTTAAAGTATGGAAGTCTGAAAGTCATTTGGTCTCCCCATATCCTTCGGTCGAATAGGGGGTACAAGAACGTAAGTGAGGCTTAAGAAGCACTTGGAAAATGTGAATCATTGTAGAAGCCAATAAGGCGACACCGGTTTGGAAGCATAGTTCACAAGTCATCTGGTTTTCTTTTTCTCGTCTGGGGCCAGCAAACCGACATGACTAGATGCCTAGCAAGGTTTTCCTAGTTCTCTCTATGACAGGTAGTCGTTGCGTCAAGTCAAATTGTTTTCTCTTTGATAAGCGTTAATCATTACCCTTTTTCTTCGTTGCTTCGAGTGAAAGTCAACAAGATAATTAACATACTACACCAAGCACAGGCAGTGACGTCAAATTATATTACTTTCCCTTTTTCGCAAATATACATATGTTAATATATTTTAAAAAGAAATAATACAAAATGAATAGTCAAACACTTCAGTCTCTGAAAGGAAATATTTCACCGTCGTAGTGACATTCGGCCAGCAAACAGAATCAGATCAGTGAGAAAAATATGTTTACAGACAAATATAAATTTTCTTGTGGAGAACGTGGTTATCCGTCGAGCTCACTCCAGGCCGAAGGAAACCCTTCACAAAAAGCGCGCGAACAGGGACTCGAATGGCTAATATCCTTTGTGAATAAAACAGTTAAACATAAAAAGCGATAACCAAAAAAAAAAATATATTATTAAACCAAAATATAATGTTAAGGAACAACATCTTCCGCCAAATAAACGTACTTATAATAAAGACGTCGAAATATACATTAAAAATAACGGCAATTCATAAGATATACACAAGAGTAAAACATACAACTAACCGCAAAAAAATAAATATAAGAAAATGTGATATTCAACGTGATCGCTACCCATAATGACGTCATAAGTCCGCACGTAATTTACACAGCTATCAGCTGTGTTCCAAAATACACAAGCTATGAAGTCTATTTGTTTGCTCAGCTTTGTTGTTGGCAGACAGAATTTAAGCGAGTTAAGCAAAGAGTGCAAGTGTGTTAGTGCATGAAAAGATAGCGATGCACAAGCCTTTAATCAACGGTGCTGGTTTTGCAAAGCGTGAAAGAGTTCTGACACGTTATCCATGGTGTGACAGCCCGCGAGTAAAGTGCGAGTTGAAAACGTTCAAGCCTGTTTCAAATATAAATAAATAAGAAAAGAAATATTCGAGGAAAATATCAATCTGAACGAAAGAAAGGTTTTTTTTTGAGAAAAATATTATTATTATTATTATTATAATTTAGACTAATGAAATAAATTCTTAGACTAAGCAAAAAAGACCTTGAGCACTAGCAACACGGCCTATCGGCTCTAATTTACGAAATTACATTAGATATTGAGCCTAGTAGTTTTAATTTTTTGAGAAAAATAATTGCGAACAGTGTCTTAAAAAATAAGGAAACACATATATATGAGCAAACACAAAATAAAATACAAAACTGAAACCGTGAACAAAAACATCAAGAAAAGAAAAACAATAATTTAAACAAACAGTGGCAGATAGAAGCCCGCAGAATCAACAACTCGTGAAAATACCCCGGAACCATATAAAGAAAGACAATATAAAAATCGATAGCGGCGACGTGAGCATCCACTTAATTTTGCCAGGGAGACGAGCACAATGCTTTGTGGTAAAGAAGGACACACCCACTACAATTATCCGAACAGCGAGGTCCTATTCTGCTAGACATGTGCCTTAGTATTGATTGATGCTGATAAGGAAACGTCATGGCAGCGAGGGGAAATGGGCCCCAAAATGAATATTCCTCGCGGGCAATAAATCAACAGAATATATGTCAACCTCAACAGCAAGATAATCCTACACAAGACCGAAATACATCGCAGCACCCGATATCAGATAACCATCCAGCTCAACAGTTAGCTACAACAGCTAGAGGCTCTGAAACGGGGGTCCACCACTCACCTTCGTTAGGACAAGCAGGAAGAACCTACAAGCCCTAAACATTTCTCAGCCACACACGTTAAGCCTCGTAAAATGTTTCAAACTCTTTCAGATCAAATTGTCGTACAACTTCCAAGTCCAGAGCAGCTTCTGGTTACAACGTATTTAACATCTCCTTCCGGTGGAATCGTCACGGGACACAAACACCGCAACTACGTAATCAACTCTACAGCTAAGGCTTTATAGCGCTGCCAATAGCGTAGATATTAGTTTGGAGGTCACCTATAACCTTTCTCAAAATAACGCACAGCCTTATATCCCTAGTGTATGAATCGATCTGATAAATTCAGGGTTCATACCGACCCATGGAACCGGAAAAAAATTACATACAACAGCGAATATTTTACCGAGCAAAAATGAACATCCGCCTAGGAAGAAAACTTCTCGGCCACGGTTACATCAGCAAACTGCGCCATATGGTGGTCACCATAGTATCCGTAATCTTTCATCTCAGAAAGTTAATGACATTAAGTGGCTGGTGAAAATTTGTATAAGGTTACAGAAGACATACAGCTTAGTACTAATTTATGTTTTGAAGCCAATAGAATTAGTGCTACAACCATTCTTGCGGGCCGACGAGTCACGACCACAGTTGAGACGGGCTTGACTTTCTAGCGAATCCCTTTGCTCACCAACTTGAACAAAGATGTAGAGGACCATGTCACCGTCCATTTCTTTATTATGCCCAGTGTAACAGAGCTGGTGATAGTTTATTATAATTTTGTTATTGTACTCGGCTTTACGCCAAATAATAGCATTTTACTTGCCGGGAGAACCACCAAATGCGCAAATGACAATGGCTACACCCGGAACAATTGTCACCTAATTAGAAGTTAGAAATCACAATTCAGTACTAACACCGAAAAAGAAACTACTGAGCCTAGAGCAATCACAAGCAAAGTTCAACAGAAAACCAAACTATTTTTATAAGAAGAATTGCCGAAATTTTCATGGTGCCACGAACGTTGCAGAACACCAAATTGTCATGAAGCAAGGCCGACCATTTAAACTTCAATATGCTGTACATACTTTTGTCACGCAAGCCGTTATAGACGCAAAAGTCAACAAACTAATTGCGAACGGGAAAATAAAACCAGCGCGAAGTCCACATAACTTCCCGATCGCTCGGGCGCGTAAGAAAAATGCCCATGTGTCCATTTGCACGGATTTTACCGTTTGATTAGTAAGTCGTTGCCTGATGGATATCCATTGCCGAGGCGCACGGTACATACGCAGCCCAGACCTCAAGGATGCGTATTGGCAAATACCCCTGGAAAACGCTAGCAA
>CCAG010015680.1:0-17487 GCA_001077435.1 Glossina morsitans morsitans
GAGATATACTGCTGCATTCTGCGTCGTTTATCGTTTGTTTGTAAATGAAAATTACAAAATAAAAGTTTACATATTCGTGTTAAAATGCCAACCGATAACGACTATATGCAAAAGCTTCTTTTGCAGTAGCAAGAAATGCCGGCTCAGATGGAAGCCATACCCGAAAGCCAAGCGAATTCTTTAAAAGCAGCAGAACAATTACGTGTACCGGCTTTTCACAAATTCTATAAACAAAATGAGAGATTCCTATTTGAATCCACTACAGCAATATTTTATTGCATAGGGGGCAAAATGTGCGGAGAAACGGAAATCATTTTTCTTGTTTCGAATAGGCGAAGAACTATTTGATCTCTTAAAAAAATTTATTTGGAAGCGTCGATTTGAAAAAGCAGGCCTTGCTGAATTATTTTACATTTTCAAAGCACTTCTTTTCAAAACAACACATTGCAGCAGCTGGCTATGAATTTCTTAAAACAGACATGTAATCTAACAAGTCATATAAAGTTTTGATTGTAGAGCAATTTTGTAAAGATTTCACTGATGAAATGATTCGCGATCATATTATATCCACACACCGCATAATACTGCTAGTTTTACAGATCTACCGAAATGTATGCCAACCTCGACAGAAATCTTGTTAATTGCAGGATCATATGGAGCCATGGCAAAAACTGTCTTAATCATCAAAGAAAATTCAAAGATGTTCAAATTCCCAAAGATGTTCAAGTAAATTCTATTAGCAATAACATTAAGAAATTGCATTCAAAAGCAAATGCTAAATTTCCATCAAAGTTTGAATCATGTTCTGGTTGTTTTAAATCGCACGATCGAGACAAATGCAAGTTCAGAAACGTTACTTACTATAAATGCGGCAAAAAAGGCCACATTGCAACTGTTTGTTGAAATCAAAGAAAAAAAAGGAAAAAAGAAAGCAAAGGAAAAAAAGGAAAATAAAAATGGAACAGCTGATATTGCGATAATTGAAATCATCTATGAGGTCAAAGGAATTTAAAATATTAAAATCAAAAAATTTTCATAGAATGCAAAATTTTTAATAAAATTCCTAAATTTCAAATGGCTTCCGGTGCTTCTGCCTGACTCATAAATATGGAGACCTATGTAAATAACAATACGCCTAAATTATACGCTTGAAAAAGATTACTATATGGGTTTGGCCAAAATCGTATTCCCATTGTTGGTGAACTAAAAGCGAGAATGTAATGCGGCAAAATGACCAAGGAAGTTACTTTAATAGTTGTTGATTCGAAAATAAGTAGTAATCTAATTGGGTTTGATTTGTTCTAAGCGTTTGGTTTCGATATTAAACAGGTTACCACGATTGAGTAAGCCGATGCAAATAAAATAAAACATAAGTATGACAAATATCGTGAAATTTTCGTTTCAAATCTAAAAGCGATTCCAAACTTTAAAGCACACATTCATCTAAAAGACAACGTTAAGCCTACAATTTTTTAAAGCCGCACCTCTTGCACGTTTGCTGAAATTTAAGGAAGAGATTAAACGTTTAGTGATTCAAGGTATATTAGGTTTTATTTAATTTGGCAATTGGACATCTCGCATTGTTCTTGTAAATAAACCTAACGGCTCAATGCGTATCTGTGGAGATTTTAAAAATGCCACTAAGTAAACGTTATTTCACGCTATAGACAATAAATCTCAAAAGTAAATTTAAAGGAAGCCTGTTTACAAATCGATCTTGATTAAAAATTGAAGAAGTTTATGGTTACAAACATTCCACTTGAATTTTTTCAGTACTAATATTTTTCTTACGAAATTGTGAGTGCGTCAGCTATTTTCCAAACAATTGTTGAACAATTACCTTGTGGTATAGAGCGATGTGCAAATTACTTAAATAACTGATAGTGCTTACAAGGGAAACCAGAAATTCTAGGTCATGTAATTACAGCTAAAGGCATACTACCTAATGAGTAGAATAAAAGCCATGAATGCAAGTCAAGGGTTTGAAGCAGTTAGAAGCCTACTTGGGAAAAATAAATTACTACCACAATTTTGTACCGAGTGTTGCTACTGTTGTACCTTTGAATCGTTTACCTAGAAAAAAACATCAAATTCAAATGGAATGCCGATCAACGAAAAGCATTTACAGATCGTTAATACTACTAAATTAGCTCATTTTCATTGAAAAAGAAGGTTTATCTACTATGTTTAAAATAAAACGTGTTCACCAGTGATGATGAAGGATGAACCTTTCCACTTTTAACTGGCCTTTGCTAAATATTTTTAGTCCTGCAAAACATCTTCGCACAATGACAGCGCATAGATGGCAAATATCGTGAAACGATAGATCGCAGTAACGTTGATGCTTTATCAAGATTGCCAACCGATTTCGATGAAGATGTCGATGTCGATAATGAAAATGCTGTTTATAGCATCATACTAGTTGATTTGCCATTTAATTCTAATCTACTTAGGTCGATCTTTTGTAGAAAACGGATGGCCTGAAAAATGTAAAGAAATACATCCCAACTTAAAACGGTTTTTAAGCCTAACTACAATTTTGCTATACACAATGGATTACACAATGGATGACTTTATCTGAGTAATTATTCACGGAACGTTAAAAAGCAAAATCTTGTCACTTTTATATGATTTGCATTGGGGCAATGTTAAGATGAAACAGTTAGCCAAACAGCGTTATAGTGGTTAAATATTGATGATGATATTCGCCGTTTAACTTCACAACGTGATATTTGTAATACGGAAAATCTTGTCCATCTGAGGAATACCAAACATGGTCGAAACCAAAAATCGGTTGAGAACATATTCATGTCGACTTCGCCGGCCCAATTTTCAATTGAATGTGGATCATTTGCGTTGACTTTTATTCCCGATTTTCTTATGTGACTATCATGTAGATTACAGAAACAGATTATTTAATGATCCTGAATTCACACCGGCAATTCTTAGTAACTTTTGTAACAAACTGGGTATGAAGCATATTACAACTACACCGCTTCATCCGCCTTCAAACGGATTAGCCGAAAGTTTTGTAGGATTATTTATATGCAACGTTCGAAAACATATCGAAGAGGGACTTTCAGCGGGAGATGCTGTAAGCAAATAACTTTATACTTATCGTTTCGTGTCTAACCCGAAAGAAAATTTCCCTCCGAGTTGCTTCATGGAGAACCTGCTACAACCTTGAGGGCCCGAATAAAACACAATTTTATACGTAATTTCAAAGTCAACGATACTGAATATGCTCCACATTTTAGAAAAGGGAGAAAGTGGATACTTGAAGAAATAATACGTCAAATTGGTCGAGTCCTTTATCAAGTGAAAACATCTATAGATTTTATAAATCCTAAAACTGATTCCAAAAGATAAACACAATGAAGCTTGCCGCTTTCATAAAAGGAAGAAAGGTAGAATGAAGGAAATTATGAAGAAGATGGAGGTTTACTCATTTTGTTTTTTTTCATAATGTATGTAACATCCAAAAGGAAACTTTAGAGACCCTATAAAATATATCTAATCGTAATCAGTGTAATATTCTGAATTGGTTAAGTCGGGTTTATTCCTCTGCGGGTCTCTGTGGTGTGTATTGTTGGCACTCTCCTTGTCGCAAAAATGAAGATGTCGACTTCAAATTTTGTAGAAATATTGGAATTTTCTACACGCAGGTTGGTGTTGAAAATGGCCCAAATTTTTCAGAGCAGAAGCGCGCAGTGAAGCGTAAACTGAACGCAACTTCGGTTTTTTTTAACAAAAATTTTTGGGTTTCTACTCGTCACTCGGAAATTATAAAAGTTAGACGTTTGAAAGCTTCCATATTTACTTTACGAAACACTGAGGTTTTATGCCTATTTATCACAACAGAAACAAGACAGAATATTTAAAACTATTTTGTGCATTCCTCAAATGCGGGTGTAGTATCTGGCTGAAAATGGTACACACCGCGATTACTTTTTGCTTAGTAATACCAGTGATGTGGATATCAAATTACAGGACTTGGAGAGCGGAATGCGAAAAGCCGGGTGATGGGTATGCAAGATTCGACCCATTCCGCCAATTATAACTTCCTTACTTATTATTATCTTAAAGCTTTATCGCCTAAGACTATCAGCTTTATTGAAAACTCTACCGCACTTGAGAGTTGAACCCATGGCTATTAATTCGTTAACATCATTTAAAAGTACGAGTAGTTTTATATTTATTCATCCTATTATACGTCAAATTATTATTTCATATATTCTAATTACATATGTATTCACGGCACCCTATGCTATTATTATAGAAGTAAAAGTTGAACTAAATTGAAGCATGGAACTATTAGCTGAAGAGAGAAGACGCGTTTTTCTTTGAGCTTACGGACAAAATAATTATCACCGCATGAGAGTTATCTTAAGCTTATATACCTTTCAAGCTTGGAGAGTGAAAGTCGGGCGTCTCGTTCATTACAAAATTGCTATCGAAAAAGTGTTATTCGTCCTTTTTAAATAAGTGAGGTAAATGGTCATATTTGCGCAAGATTGCCCGTAGTGGTCGCCAACTATGAGGCGAATTCCCCGGTTTGAGGCGCATGTTAATCTTTTAGTGACTATTTTAATCTATATGATATGACGTCCTCGTCATTTCTGAAAGTAAAAAATGCAAGTTTATATTATTATTAATAATGTCACGGAAATTCCAAATCTAGTTCATTACAGCTAAGTAATTTTCCCAAATAATAAAATCCCTAAAAGAGGGAAAAACCAAATGCACATTCGCGGCGCGTCATGCAGCTGCAGGCCGATTAAAACGATTAGCGGAAAAGCAGACAGAGATTAAAAACTAAACCATGAATTTTGGGTATAATAAAATGCTTGTAAAAATGTATATAAGTAGAATATGTGCGGAAGACAGAGTTAGCAGAGAAAGAATAGTTGTGTTGAGCAGTCAAAAAGTACCGGTAAAAAATAAATTGTAAATAATCCTACATTTAGGAATATAATAGAACTTGGAAGTGCATTTTCTTTTCAATATCCACGATCTAGTGATACGGATCGTATCGAGGAGCGGAAAGTTGTAACAACTGGTGTCAGAAGTGAGATCGTGGAAACCAAGAGAAATGGTGAAATTAGAAGAACTCAAAGTGGATCAGCTCAAACAGGTGCTGGGAAAAAGAAACCTTCGTACAGGCGGTAGCAAAGCTGAATTAAAGCAAAGACTGGTCGAACATCTAGAACAAGAGGGAGGGGATCTGTCCATACTTGAATTTGAATATAACATTGAGGGAAGGGAGCAAACCGACAACTTGGGAGGAACAGAAAGTACAGCTACAGCAAGGGAAAAACACAGCGAAGAAAAAGGCGGAGATGGTGCAAGTGTATCAAACGGCGTTGTTATGCAGTTTATGCGACAATTGCAACAACAAGTACAACAACAAATACAACAACAAATACAACAACAAATGCAACAACAAACGTAACAGATAGAAACAAAAATTGAAGAAAAAGGTTAGGAAAATCAACGCATCGTGCTAATACATATAGAAACGTACCAGCAATTCGAAGGCAAAGTAAATATGCTGGAGGAAAAAGTTGATAATGCGATAGACCAGTTGGATGTCAGAATAAATGCCCAGGAAAATGATGTGAAAAATGAAATAACAGCATTAAAAAAAGAACTGGCTAAGCTAAAAACTAATGACGTAACCACCACTTCTATCAAAGTAAAAACACCCCTATTTGACGGTACCGCTAACTTCAACGCACTCAAGCTACAATTTAATGTTGTTGCGACAAAAAATATGTGGGATGACGACGATAAAGCAGTCGCCTTAACAACCTCCTTGAGAGGAACAGCAGCGGAAATTATCCAGATAATCCTGGAAGAAAAAAGAACGGAATTCGCTGCAATCATTAGAAAGGATATATGATAGCAAACATGTGAAGGAGGTGAGCCACTTAGAATTGTCTTCGCGCTGCCAGAAGCTGAACGAAAGGATCCAACATTATGCTACCCTAATTGAACGCCTGGCCAATCTTGCGTATATCGGTGTGGCCGACGATGTGCTGGAAAGATTAAAAATGGACGCCTTTGTTAAAGGACTTCGTGACGAGGAACTTAAAAAAGCTGTATGGAGGTCACCTAAAACGACGTTTACAGGAACGCTTGGCTTCACGCTTACGCAAGAAACAGCTAGTGTGCTGTGGACGTCAAGCATGAAAGTGAGACGCACGAAGGTTACCAGCGAGAACGATATTTCGGATGTGGTTTGCGCGGCGCTTCGACAAGTCCTGCGCGAAAATAAGCGAATGCCGGCTTCAAAAACACGCAAGTGTTATGCCTGCCAAAAACCTGGCCATTTTGCACGGGAATGCCGAGCAAAGCACAAAGGATTACATTCCACATCACCTACACGGAATATTATTAAAGGTGCCAGCGAAATATCCAACGAACAGGCGTTAAACTAAAAAATTCAGCACAGCGGCGCAACGGCTGATTCCGAAATTTAGTAGCTCTAAGGTCGGTATTACTCGATCAAAGAGAAGCAACAGCAGCCTAACGAATGATGTGAAGATTCAGGGTTGTAATTACATGCTCAAAGATATCCCCAGAGGCTGAAATTTTCATACAAAGATAAACTAGCAATCTAGACGAGCAGCAGAAGAGATATGCCAAAAAGTTTTTGCTAATATTGCAAAGCATGTAAATCAACACGGCAAGAGGTGATCCGATTAGGCAACGACCTAGAAGAATTCCACTGGCAAAAAGAGGAGAAGTGGCGGACTTAATCAAGGATATGCAATAATTCTTGTTAAGAAAAAAGATGGATCTACCAGATTTTATGTGGGTTATAGGAAGTTGAACGAGTTGACTGAGAAGGACAGCTACCCTTTGCCTAGGATTGATGACACCTTAGACATATTATCAGGTTCGCAATGGTTCTCAACCTTAGATTTGAAGTGTGGGTACTGGCAGGTGGAGGTCGCCGAGCATGACAAGGAAAAGACCGCGTTTTCCGCTGGCGACGGCTTATATCAGTTTACCGTAATGCCATTTGGATTATGCAATGCGCCTGCCATATTTGAGCGCCTAATGGACCGCGTGCTAAAAGGGCTGCACTGGAAGACATGCCTGGTGTATTTGGACGACATTATTGTCATGGGCAAAGATTTCTAAGATCGCCTAGAATATCTGGCAAACGCTTTTCACCGACTACAGGCAGCAGGTTTACAATTGGGTATCGAAAAATGTATGTTCTTTGAAAAGGAAGTGACATATCTGGGTCACAAAGTCTCCATGACTGGGATTCACACAGATGAAGACAAAATCAGAGTAAAGGAATGACCACGGCCAAACAATTTGCATGAAGTCCGCAGTTTCCTAGGACTTTGTACATACTACCGCAGATTCGTCCCCAGGTTTACCACGGTTGCTAGTGGACTGCATGAACTTACGAAGAAAAATCGATCCTTCATATGGGGGGAGTCTCAAGAGTACGCGTCCACGCAGTTGAAAGAGATGTTATGCACCGCACCCATTTTAGCTTATCCAGTACCAGGAGAAAAATGTATACTGGATACCGGTACAAGAGAGAAGGCCTAGGCTGCGTGCTCTCCCAACAAATTGATGGTAATGAAAATGTAATAGCAAAGCCAATAAGAAGCCATAGAAAAGGAGGAGCGTCCCACTTGGGAAGAGATTGCAAGAGAAAGTCCGATTACGAAGGCGTATTGGGCTCAGTGGCAAAGCCGCATCGTTGCAGATGGATGCTTCTGGCGCATATGGCATAGTGAAGATGCTTCGTAGACTAAGAAATTACTGGTAGTCCCACAAGCGAGAACTCGGGAAATTATAAGGGAATACTACAATGGACCAAGCAAAGGGCATCTTGGCATCACAAAAACCTTGGAAAAGATCAAGGAAAATCTCTATTCGGTAGGCATCAAGGATTCCGTAGCAGCATGGATTCGCAACTGCGATCAGTGCAGCAAATCGAAAGACCCGAAAAGTAAGCTGCGAGGGCGCTTGCAGCAGTATAACGTGGGCGCACCTTTCGAAAGAATCGCAATGGATATTGCTGGACCATTTCCAGCCAGCAATACAGGAAGTAAATATGAACTGGTAGTCATCGATTGCTTCAGTAAATGGTCAGAAGTATACCCCATAGCTAACCAAGAAGCAAAGACAATAGCCAAAGTATTCGTCAATAATTGGGTCACGCGGTTTGGAACCCCCATCGAACTGCATTCAGATCAAGGTAGAAACTTTGAATCTTCGATCTTTCAAGAGGTTTGTCAAATATTTGGCATTAATAAAACTAGAATGACTTAGTTCCATTCTCAATCTGACGGAATGGACCAAAGGTTTAATCGAACGCTCCAAGAACAGCTGCGAAAAGTGATCGACGAAAATCAGCAGGACTGGGATGAACACCTACCGATCTTTTTAATGGCATATAGGTCAGTAGAGCAAAACAGACTGCTCTACCCCCGGCAAAGATTTTGTTTGTGTCTAACCTGAGACTACCCGCAGACTTGAAATTCGGGACACCGTCTAATGTCCAAAGGACCGAGACCGAATATGTTGCTAGATTGAGGGTGATAAGGGATAACATGAACCGACAGGTCCGAAATAGAACGAAAATCGTAAGTGACAGGATGAAAGCAAAATACGATCTGAGGGCTAACGCCCAAGGATTTAAGGAAGGGGATTTAGTGTTATTGTGCAAGCCTTTACGCAAAAAAGGTATGTCACCAAAACTGCAATGTAATTGGGAAGGACCGTACAAAATCATCACAAGGATAAATGGTGTTGTCTATCGAATACGAAAACATCCCGAAGGCCGAACTAGATTCAAAGTGGTACACCTGGACCGACTGATAGCCTATCGAAACGACTTTGTTCGGGATGAACAAGACTAAATGGAGGGTAGTGTTACGGAAATCCCAAATCTAGTTCATTACAGCTAAGTAATTTTCCCAAATAATAAAGTCCCTAAAAGAGGGAAAAACCAAGTGCACATTCGCGGCGCGTCGTGCAGCTGCAGGCCGATGAAAACGATTTACGGAAAAGCAGACAGAGATTAAAAATAAAACCATGAATTTTGGGTATAATAAAATGCTTGTAAAAATGTATATAAGTAGAATATCTGCAGAGGACAGAGTTAGTAGAGAAACAATAGCTGTGTTGACCAGTGAAAAAGTACCACTAAAAATAAATTGTAAATAATCCTATATTGAGGAATATAATAGAACTTTGAAGTGCATTTTTTTTCAATATCCACGATCTAGTGATACGGACCGTATCGAGGAGTGGAAATTTATAACATTATTATAAATTTAGCCAGAGAATAAAGAATAAGTCTTAAAGCACTAGCGTCTAAAGCTTTTGGCTTTATTAAAATGTTTTACTTTCTTATATAAAACAAAATTCTACATTGGAACGGAAGGGTTACTAAGACGCTAAGGGTATAGTAGCGCATTGTGAGTTTTCTCTGATTTGGAAATTGTTCTTTTGCGCATCCAATAAGCACTAGTCAATGTTACGAATTTCTGACATCGGATAAACAATGAATGAAAAAATCTATATATATATATATATATATATATACATATATAAATGAATAAATATATAAATATATAAAAGTACAAAAACTAGGATAGCCAGGATTCAAGAGCTTTCTTGTTTCTTATTGAATTGTAGTCTATATTATGCGTTTCAATTAAATGCATATATATGTGTGCATGTATACAGTATAAACACAATGTTATCTAACTTATTTATAATAACAACAATAACTTACTTAAGGCAGGTCTTAGCGACTGCTATAATTTCATACTCACAGTCAATACTATAAAGTGAAGCTTAGTATTTAGCCTCTTACGTTTTCGTATAGAATATTGAAAAAGCACTTTCCGAAATGAAGAGGACCATGGTATTTCTTTCCTCGGGATGACCCAAGACAAGAACTCTTTAGGAATAATCTCATGTTGCAAATTTTAAGACTGTTTAACAAACAGAAGTCCCTAATAGTCCCTTTGGTAGCGGTTGCTTGCGACAGGTCGTAAGTTGTAATCACAGGAGATTTCAATGTATGTATAATTGATTGGGGTTGCGGATCCAATAATGCAAGTAGTCGTAGTTTGTTAAAAGCGTTTATCATTTTACCAATCACGGTAATAGAGTTAGTGATCGACATCACATTTGTAATTAATGTCAAAATGGCGGTGGAGTATAAGTGAATATTAGCCAAACAGTGGCTACGAAGCCATCGTTCTTGATATTATTAGGAGAAGAAATACAACTCCTGAGCATACTGGGTGTAAATTAAACGACTTATCGTTTAACTGGAAAACGTTCAAGGCCATGTCTTCCTCCTAAGAGGCAGAGAATGCGTGATGTGGTGAATTGGTTCGACCAGGAAAAGACCCCTCAGAGCTTTAAAACTGCACAGGTAGATGGTCGCCAGCGGTAAGAGTCTATACGGACAATGCAAGTCAAATTTTCTTAAATCATTTGCAGGGAGATAAGTGTAAATTACGTGGAGTTGCCCTCAAAAGAACTAAAAGGGATGGGGCATCACAGATAACTTGCAAATGTTGTCAAAGGTTGTAAAAGGTCTTTGCCCAAAAAATCCGTGTTTCAATGTAAAAAATTCATTGCCTCAGTAAGGGAAACGGACTTCTCCTGTTATTATCATAATTGTAGTTCTGCGAAGGAATTATAGATGCCAGTTCACGTCAAGGTATTTCAAAAGTTACTTTTCTTGCTCCGGTGAAATGAAAGCTCCAAACGTTGTTTCATGGAACAAACTGTCTTTATACCGGCTTACTTGCTTTATAAATACCTTGGGTATGGTCGAAGAAACGATTATATACAGTCCTGCCCTTAAGAAATTAAAAGAAAAAGGCGCCTTCTCGGAGCACAAGAATAGAATTAGAATAGATGCGAATAGGTACGATTCGCTATAGGTAAAATGAAACAAGAGATAAATCCAGCAGCAGAAGGTAAGGCATCGGAAGCGCCATCGTTTTTGTTGTTGTATATATGCAACGCAATAATTGTTGGAAGAAAGTGGAGAAAGAAATAGGAAGCGGCCGCAGCCTAATAATGGGTAAGTTTTACCGTCTGGTCACTCTCTCTGATCTATTACTACAAGTATTACCAAGTATCGTCTACCGTAATGAGAATCCAGTTCGCCGTCACCAGCCAGGTAGTCACGATTGTTATCTAGTCGGCAGTGCGGCGGCCTATAAGCCTCGTGACGTATTGGTTGGCCAATGCTTATGTTGTGATAACAGAACACAGTTTTATAAAGTTGAGGCAAGCATTGCAAGACGGTCAGTCCACTCCACTGTGGAACAACTTATATAATGACACTCAAGGGACCAGCACTACTCATCCTACTACTCATCCCGTCTTTATGACGGGATAGCGTTTGTCGTATTTGACGAATACATCAGCCAGGTCAAAACAAAAACAAACGCTCAAGTAGCATACGTGAAAACTTGGCTGAGTTGATGTTGCCGCTATTCCTCTCCCACACTTAAATATATGGGAATGAATGTCAATAGTCGGTTAGATTTACGCAGCTCTTGAAAGTATGCGCACAGATCGGAATGCTCGAGCACAGGAGAGCATGTGATGTGCAACTGTCCAATATGTGCGTTCCGCCTAAATGAGAATCCCACGCGACAATTAAGGTTATGTCCGAAAATTTCAAAATGTGAAGCACCATGAACCATTTTGTAACGTCTGGGCAAGCAGCGGCCAGACAGCGGAACTCAGTAAAATAATCTTTTAACCGCCGACCATACAAAGCGCAATAATTGTAACCAATCTGCGCGAAGTAAAATCACGAGGTAAGTTTGCGCAGCAGCGTGGTAGGTGAAGTGTGTGATATATCGTCTAATAAGTGACAATATGCTCGAGTGATATTCAAAGACAATGCAGCAGATTAACACGACAAAACTACACACAGGTGGAACGAAAAAAAAAAACTAATAATAATGTTTCCTATCTGCAATAAGCGCAAAGGCTACCTGCAGAAAACGTTAAGTTATAGTTAGACCTGTTGGTTGGTAAACCAGAAAGTTTTCGTAAATCTGATTTGAAAGTCTTGAATCAAACTCGATGCAGCGCATAAAACAAGTTGATACATAATTAGTACTGTTTTTAACCAGCGCATAAAACAAGTTGATACATAATTAGTACTGTTTTTAACCAGCGCATTAAACAAAGTATCAGAATTAAGCAAAAAAACTACAATCCGTGACATTCGTAATCGACTTAATCCCATCTAAGTAGAACAGACTGTTATGGCTTTTGTTCATCACGGTCGAAAAAATCAGGAGAATGCTCGAAAAATTTTCTTCTTCAAGACAGCTTAAGTTCGAAAGACACAGGGCACGAAAATCTCCATTACGCGACTTTTTGATTGCAATAAAGTAGTTGATGGACAGTAAAGATGGGGCGAACCGCGTGTTAGTGAGATCGCAGTTTACGAAAACTCCTCGAGTCGGCGATAAACAATCAGCGGCTTTTGAATACATATGGACGTTTTGTGAACACCTGTCGGGTTCACAAGAATCATGTGCTTTGTACATAAAGATTAACTGCGGCCCGGTAAACGAAACTGAAACAAAAATGCGTTTATTATCCGTCCTCTCCATTTGAAATAGCCCCATTACAAATTAAAATATCTTGTTTGAACAACATCTACCTCGAGGTAACCATCAAGATAACTGGTCAAGATCAATAATAACCAAGAAGGTTATTGAAGCCCATTTATTGAAAAAAACATTTCTTTAATAATTGTGTCAGACACAAGCTACGCATATGCGGCAAAATAATCGATAAAATGAAATTAATCTTTTTTAAAACTTTATTTCATAGAGACACCTAGCGTCAAACGGTCATAGAGGTAAATTGTCAAAAGTATAATAAATTCCTGACTAGGGAGAGAGTTCACGGGTTCAAAAGAACCTTTTGGGGTTGAAATGTAGGCGCTGTATGCTTTTCAGTGTTTGATGGCTACATAAGACAAGAAAATGGAGACTCCTGTACGAGCATTTCTTGGGTATTTTACAGATCTTTAGTTTTGTATTGTCAGACACATCCCAGTTGTTTTAGTTAAGTTTCGAACATTTAGTTTGGATATCGGCATCCGTTGTTCTATTTTTTTCCAGCTTTAATTTTAGAAACGTTTTAGAAAATTTCAATCATTGATACAAATATCATATGCGAATGGGTCTGTTGCCAAGTCCACCTTATGTTCATCTTCATTTTTTATGATAATGATTTTCAAATACTTCTCAGTCTCATCGTTCGTACCGTGTTATTTGCAAAACTGCATTTCCCAAAAATGAATTTGATTTAATACGCAACCTTGTTCAGAAAAGCAGTTGCTAACATTTCAACCGATTCTAGACACTACAAACATTTCGATTCAAGTCAGTTTTTCTTCTGCGTTCGCCGAATGTCAAATGCGTACATTCCCGACTCTATTCTTGTTTATAATAAAACAAGTGAAAACATTATAGTTGGGCTAGGTCGACTATTAAATACCCCACACACCATTGTGTAACACAATTCTTATTTTTACCATAGAACACGAAAATTGTACCCTGTTTTTATAAGTACTTACTATTATGGAACTATATATTAAAATTTGGGCCTTTTTGCAAATAAAGGCTTACTTTCCGTAAGAATAGTTGTGCGCAACACGTTCAAAAATTGTGCTACGTATTCAAAATTCACCGCAATTAGTATTATTTATTCTACTATGGGTCAATTTTTTTTACCATAAAATATCTATACTTAGACTTTTCTGCCGCAGAAAACAAAAATTTTTCTGAAAATACTTATGCAGGGTAGCATCTCCATATAGGCGTACGTCGTCCAAATTTTGTAGAGTTAACTTTTATATCAAATAGCTATTATGGATCAACTTTTATCATAATATATTAAAGCTTAAACTTTTCTGCTCTGAAACCCACAATGTTTGTAAAAATCCTTATATAGGATCCAAAAATAGGCGTAGGTGGCCTCAATTCAGTACAATGAATTATTTTTCTTAAAATACTATCATGGGTTAAGTTTGATCATAACATCTAAAACTTTACTATTTTCTGTGCTACAAAGGATCAATTTTCATGAAAATTTATACATAGGGTAGGACCCACAAAATAGGTCGTGATGGTGCAAATTTGGTACAGTTAATTTTCTTATCCTAAATTACAATTTCAACAGATTTTCATCATCAATTAGCCACTTTTGTCGAGAAATTTTTGCCATATAACGGCTTTTCAAAATAGGGCGTTATATAGAGAATGGTCGAAAAAGTCGACCGATCAGAACTATTTTCAATAGCATTCATCCTTGGGCCAACACACGTCAGTGTAACAAATTTCAGCAAAATATCTTGAAGATTGCGACCTTTAGCTTGAATCCAATTTTATATGGGCAAACATCAGACAGACAGACGGGCTTAGATCGATTTAAAAAACGATTCTGAATCGATCGGCTTAAGCAACCGTGCCACAAGTGAGGGTATTAATTAAGCACTTCAAAAGCTTCGTCTTCTCTGTTCACCTTTTGTTTTAATTGGAGTTGCTAAGATAAATTATTATTTCGCTGCTTTTTTCGGTCAAGGTTTCTAATTACTTAAGTCCTTATGTTCTTAAGTTGAATATTCTATTTGTAGAAGTTAAGTTCGTCCAAAGTTTCAATTTTTCCCATTAAACACTCTGATGTAAGTGTTTGCATTGTTAGCCGTAATGGGCACGCTGAACCAATAGCCTTTCACAATATCTTTTAAAATTTCTTCATACTCAAAGTTTGCTAAATAGAAGCAACATTTTTTGTCTGTTTTTCATTTCGAATTGATTTCAACCAAATATTTAAGTTGGATCCGGCTAATGCAGCTATAGAATATAATTCCAAATTAGTCCGTTACAAAAGTAAATGTTAAACGTGGTCTAATTTTAAAACTTGGTGGCCATAGAAAGGTTTGCTACCTGGTCCAAATTCAGTAAGGTTCTATTTGTAAGTTTGTAGTACTTTTATGCCAAATTATTATTGTAAAGTATTGAAAATTAGGCCTTCTTATCATATAAAGATTTAGTTTACTTAGGAACGGTTATACGGGAGGAGGTTGCAAAAATTCTTGATTCTGATTCGATCGGTACAATAAAAAGTGGGTCTATCTTAAACCCCTCTGAGTGTTACATACGTCCGCGCAAACTTCATTTATCTTGTACCACAAGTGGTGTCAAAAAAATTTCTAATAATGTATGATGAAAATGTGGCTTTAGTAAGTCAACAATAGGGAACGTAGATCACATAGATTTATAAATTAGACCGCATCATACGTAGAGGTTGTCATGAAGACAATCCCACCTTATGAGAATAATTTTTGGTGTATTATGAATAAAACAAAGTAGTATAAGGTATCTAAACTGGCGCCTTGGTCGCCTACAGCATTCTTACTTGTTTTATGCAATAAAAGAGAAAAAGTGAGCATCAAAACGAAATAGAAATTGCAGCTGTTCGCCTATATCACTACTAGCAGACTTGCCACGCTCCTCCTCCTTTGATAAGGAAGCGATTTTAAACAGTACTTTTCTGTCAGCTCTTATAATATACGCGCCTGGTTTGTTGGCTCGCGGTCGTACCACAGGTGGATCTTTCCTTATAACGAAAGCTGACTTTAAACGATCTACGGGTACGTTAGCTAGTTTACTGCCGATGTCAATTTTAAAATACTGTTCCTTTCGTTCCGCCACAGGAAATGGCCCTCCGTAAGTTGCCTGGAGAAGTCGTCGTGCCGGTTGAATGAATAGTGAATGCGTAGCATAATTTGCAGTCAGACTTAATGTTAAAGCACACGCATATAGGTGCGAAGCCTTTCAATAAAATCTTTTTCACTTGAACTGCCCGTCTTCTTTGCGCGTAAGAGCTCAAAAGGAAGTCTCACATGAGTGTCGAAGAGTAATTTTGCTGGCATTGTTTTCATTTCTTTTTGTTATATGGGCGGCAATCAAGATGTATCAGCGATTTATCTTTATGTGTTCTGTTTTAAGTGTTGCGTACCATCTTCCCATCTGCAGACGGGTGATATGCATCTTGTTCATATTTCGAAGAAAACAATACTCAAATTGTCTTCCCCTGCCGGAGTTAACTCGTAAAGGAGTGCCAAAGTAAACAAACCAGTTATTATAACAAGCAAGTAAGCTTCGACTCATCATGAGAAGCGCTCGACAAAAGTTCGGCACCGTTGACCAGCTAAATTATAAGTACACTTGCTGCGCAGTGATGTCAATAGACCTTCGCTTTTTGGCTCGTCAACACTAGATTTACCAGCTATTTAAATATACCTATTTCTACCAATACCAGTCAAAATGACTGGTCTATAAGAAAAAATGCCTATTGTGGCTTCCAGTCTTTATTCACTCTTAAATAATGACAAAAAATGTTGAACAATATTAATTGTAATAAATAAATGGATTTATAGACATTTTCAAATAACAAAACACTTAATTGTTTACAGTTTGTTGGTCACAATTTCTACATATGGAGATTTTGCTGCGTGTACACTTTCCGCATACACTTTTTTTGCATGTATAGCAAATATTTCTAGTCTTATTGTTATTACAATATCCTACTTGACACCATTTTCGTACAGAAGCCGTGCCACTTGTGGTTGGTATATCATCTTCGTGTAGTTTTTGTCTTGAAGAATGATGATCTGCAACAAGTTCTTCTGATAATTGAAACAGAAAGTCTTTCCTTGAGATATTTTCTCCTGTTGTGTTTTTATACAAGATCCAGCTATTTATTCCGGCCAAATCTAAAATGTTAAAAAACACTTGAAGTGGCCACCTTCTGGAACCTGATTTCACCGTATATTTTCATGCCATTTGATCAGTGACATCGACGCCAAATTTAGTTTTATTATAAAACGATACGGTTTCAGGTAATTTCTTAGCAGATGTGTTTATGTTGATGTGTTTATGTTTTGTACTTAGTATAAGTACTTTTTTCTTTGGTTTGCTCTTATAAACCGTAAGTGTGCATCCGTTGGATTGGTACAACAACGTTGAGAAACTTGCCATGCTGTCTTTTTTAAGTTTGCAAGTTTTCGGCAGCTCCCTCTTGTTTGCGCGTATTGTTCCAACCAACGAAGTATTTTTAGATCTCAATTTTAACGCTAAAGGAATACTATTAAAAAAATTATCAAACTGCTGAGATTAAGGCGAATTTGTCTGTTTGCAAACGTTGACTCCTCTGATTTCTTTTGTCGAAACGAATGTATCGCAGAATCTCAGTAAAATCACGTCTACTCATAGTATTGGAGAAAAATGATGGTCCCCACTTGTTGTTCCACAAATATTGAAGCCTCAAAGTATTTCCTCCGTGCCGCCCCACGTGCATACAATATCGCAAGAAATGCCTTCAAATTTGCTTGCGTAATTGTCCGGTTTCTCCCCAAATCTCGAGAGGCTTCTAACTCTG
>CCAG010015682.1:0-42107 GCA_001077435.1 Glossina morsitans morsitans
AGCGTTTGACTTAGTTCATCACAACTTATTGATCTTCAAACTCCACGCCTCTAGCTTCCCTTTTTACTTAGTGGTATGCACAAGCTCTTATCAGCGTAATACTTCTTCATCTCGCGAGAATTTCCCAAGACGTCTGACGTCCCTCAAGGCAGCCACTTGGAATCTCTTTTATTAAATTTATACATTAATAATGTGCCCACGGCGATTAAATACAGCCAGATTTTAAGGTAAGCTGACGATGTTAAACTGTTTTCTTCCTTCTTCTTGGGATCGCAATCTTATCAGTGTCAATAGTTTGGTTACATGGTGCTCGCTAAATTTTATGAAATTAAATCTAAAAAAAATGCAAGAAGCTTTCTTTTTCAAGAGGGAAGCCATTCTATATTCGATTCGTTCATTGAATTAGGGGTTCTATTCGACCAAAGATTACGTTTTAATTTGCACATTGAGCTGTCTTTAACACTAGATTTACCAGCTATTTAAATATACCTATTTCTACCAATACCAGTCAAAATGACTGGTCTATAAGAAAAAATGCCTATTGTGGCTTCCAGTCTTTATTCACTCTTAAATAATGACAAAAAAAGTTGAACAATATTAATTGTAATAAATAAATGGATTTATAGACATTTTCAAATAACAAAACACTTAATTGTTTACAGTTTGTTGGTCACAATTTCTACATATGGAGATTTTGCTGCGTGTACACTTTCCGCATACGCTTTTTTTGCATGTATAGCAAATATTGCTAGTCTTATTGTTATTACAATATCCTACTTGACACCATTTTCGTACAGAAGCCGTGCCACTTGTGGTTGGTATATCATCTTCGTGTAGTTTTTGTCTTGAAGAATGATGATCTGCAGCAAGTTCTTCTGATAATTGAAACAGAAAGTCTTTCCTTGAGATATTTTCTCCTGTTGTGTTTTATACAAGATCCAGCTATTTATTCTGGTCAAATCTAAAATGTTAAAAAACACTTGAAGTGGCCACCTTCTGGAACCTGATTTCACCGTATATTTTCATGCCATTTGATCAGTGACATCGACGCCAAATTTAGTTTTATTATAAAACGATACGGTTTCAGGTAATTTCTTAGCAGATGTGTTTATGTTGATGTGTTTATGTTTTGTACTTAGTATAAGTACTTTTTTCTTTGGTTTGCTCTTATAAACTGTAAGTGTGCATCCGTTGGATTGGTACAACAACGTTGAGAAACGTGCCATGCTGTCTTTTTTCAGTTTGCAAGTTTTCGGCAGCTCCCTCTTGTTTGCGCGTATTGTTCCAACCAACGAAGTATTTTTAGATCTAAATTTTAACGCTAAAGGAATACTATTAAAAAAATTATCGAACTGCTGAGACTAAGGCTAATTTGTCTGTTTGCAAACGTTGACTCCTCTGATTTCTTTTGTCGAAACGAATGTATCACAGAATCTCAGTAAAATCACGTCTACTCATAGTATTGGAGAAAAATGATGGTCCCCACTTGTTGTTCCACAAATATTGAAGCCTCAAAGTATTTCCTCCGTGCGCCCCACGTGCATACAATATCGCAAGAAATGCCTTCAATTTTCCTTGCGTAATTGTCCGGTTTATTCCCAAAACTCGAGAGGCTTCTAACTCTGTACGAATTCGTATATGTTCCAAAATATGGTTGTCAATCACTAATAGAAACGCACTACTTAGATTCCTGTTCATAATGCTTCTTTTAGCATACGCCGTTGGCCCATGTGCATCTTTGAAAGCATTATGAACTGGTAATCTACCAGCAACACCTCCTTCTGCAATTCTTGTCCAAATAGTTTCGTCTAAACCACTTTCAGTTTCATGATTTGGTACGTTACTTCCACCTTCGTCTTCAGTACTGGAAGGGAATCGCACGCATCGTCTCATACGTTCGTTTGGAATCTTTTCGCAATCACTATCACTTGACCGGTCTATATTCTCTTCATCAAAAATTTCGTCATCACTACTCTCGATAATAGCACTTTTATCATCACTGCCTTGTGGCTCATTTTTTCTGTCTAAAAATTCACCGTCGCTATTATATAATTCACTTTCTACATCTGAACATTCCAGAGATATGCTGGTTGCATTTTCTAAATATGCTAAAACTTTTCTTCCTTTTGACATTTTCACGGGGTGACGATCGCTATAAAAATAAGTTGAAACTAAGACACTTTCTTCGCATTTAGGCTTATATATATAGAATATATTTTTGAATACTTCCATATCCACGTAAATGTTTCTTACCTGTGTTACTGTGCATTATACCTGTCCAGTCAACCAGGCGAAGTACACCAGTCAAAATGACTGATACCGGTATAATGTTAATATCAAAAAATATATTTGTTCCTAATATATATAAAGTAACATTAAATTCATAAAATGAATTCTCTATTTATAGCTACAAAAGTCATAATATCATTTCGAAAAACAAATGTTATACGTAATGGGAATTTCGAATTGAAATTGCACTACCAGTCATTTTGACTGGTCTGGTAAATCTAGTGTTAAGTAAAGATAGGTCCGCGGTTGGTTCAAAGAGCTTAAGGATTTTTACATTAAAAAAAGGCTACAGATGTGCTTAGTTAGGCCAGTATGAGTATGTAGAGTATGTCTCTGTTGTGTGTGTTGTCTCCTTCGTCTGGGTGTTATGTAGACGACTCAGTTGAATTCGTTCAAAAGCAATTCTTGCTGTTTGCAGTTAGAAATTTGGTTTGGGACACGCTAGTCTACCTTTCTCCTTAGAAAAATAGGTTGCTTCTCTCATGCTTACCATCACTTCAGAAATGTATATTTATTCTTGGTTTCCGTCTTAAGTAAGTTAATCAATAGTGCTATCGATTCATCGACATTGCTTGCTGAGATAAGCTTTAATGTCGCTAACCGTTTCTCTACGCACTTTATTTTCATTAAGCTGAGACAATGTAAATACAATTATGAGCTGCTTAACCCGTTCAGAGTTATTTGCAGCAACCTAAATGATGTCCATCACTTAGTTTCAATATCGGATTCTTTAAAATCTCTCAAAACAACTTTGGTTAAATGCGCGCGCTTTGCCTACGTCGTATTTAAACTAACTTGCAATCTTAACATCTCTTCTTTTCTTTTTTTTCATATTTATTTACACATGAATTATTATTTAATTGTTTGTATAATTTTTTTTTCTCCTCTTTATATCTTCTTATATACTTTATACATGTTTTTAGTAATAATTAGTATAAGAGTCAATTGTATTCGACTATTAATATTTTTTCACTTGAAATAAATAAAGTGCTTAAAGTACTTAACAGTCACTTTAAGCAGTCAATAAGAATCGACCATGTGAAAGAAGTTTAATTAAAACCATTGTTTAGAGGAGAATTTATGTTTCTTCTAGATAGGATCAAATTTCTAAGATTCCGTACAAACTTTAAGTAGGTCGATTAAATTTGAATTTTAGTTAGAAAACTGAAACGCGCACTTTGGTTCGTATTTAGAACAGATAGATATCCTTTAGGCAAACGAGGATTATAGCCATGAGTAGGCAGAAGAAGAGATGCGTAGTGCATTTGTCTTTTTTGATCTAATCGTCATGCACTCACTATGGTCTTGAAGGTAACTTCTCACTTCTTACCATTCTTTTAGAAATAAACGAGTTTAATCTAAAGATTGGTAATCTGTCGACATTAAGGAAAGAAATGCTGGTGGAAAAGTGTAAAATTCATGTCGTTACAACCGAACATAAAAGCCGATTTTTTCGGTGGCATTGGCATTAATCCACTCCTTATATCATGTGTCGAACCTGAAATGATTCTCCATTTATATGACCGAAATGGGCTAAGGATATAGGTATGGAGTGCCCAAGAATGAGTAGATTTGGCAAGAAAACTAAGATAAGTAGAGTAGGTATCGGTATTGTCAATGGACTTGTTTCACTAATGCAAGCAGAAACAGACTATGCAGAACTTTGCCATGGGTTTGGGCAAGTGAATATCTAATCGATTTATTAGTTGCAAACGTATGAGTTGATTTGGTTATACCAGGACGCTCCGCTCGCACTCATGATCTTATGGAGCAAATCAAAGGGTGTGAAGTGAGAGTTGGTTTTTTATGGCCAAAACGTTTATCAAATTTAATATAATAATATTAAATTGTACAGCTCGTTTAAAGTTATAGTAATGTATCGAATAGTATCGCCTAACATAGGTATAGGCCTAACATGTCTGAAACTTAAGTGCTTTCATAGGTCACATTTATGCTGAGATGCCAAATTCTAAATAATTCTTAATTCTTCTTCTTCTTCTGAGCTTCGGAAAAACACAGTTCAATTTTTTAGCTCGTTCGCAAGGTATATTCTTATGGGTTCGTTTGGCATGTTGGCAGCAGTATATAGGCGAGACTTTCCAGTTAGTTCTCGACCAATTTTTTAATAGACTATTTTGAGCTGTTCCTAGCTCTAGCAATTTTTAATCACATATTAAAACATATTAATATTTTTACATCATTCATGCACTATTTATGAAAATACGTTAAGTTTTGTTGTTTGCACGGACTATGTTTTCAAATTTAACCGTAGCCTGACACTTCTATGTGTGAAAATTCGCTAAATCTTCAACAGACCTAAGTTAGGGCCTTATTATTAGTTATATTCGAATTCTTATTAGTTATATTCGAATTTATCTTCGCCCACAACGTATGGTGTATGCAAAATGTGTTATATTACGTTACATTTAAAAGAAAAATCGTTGAAAAGTTTGGCTTAGTTGAGAAGTTTAATTCTGTTGTACTTAACTATTTGCATAAAACAACAACTTCTGTCATTATTATAAAATAATATTGGTTGGTAACAATAAGGTTGACATACTGGTTATGTGCTTACTTACGTAGTTGATGGTGTTCTAGCAGGTTCTTGGTTATGTTATGCACATACAAACATATATATACGCCTTTTTTTAATTATCTTTATACCAGCACTACACTAAAAACAAGTAGACTAAGTTTTCAGTGTGATTTTGTATTTCACAGATTAGTGACGAAAGAACATTTACAAAATCACATTAAAAATAAGTAGAGTAAGTTTTTAGTGTGATTTTGTAGTTTACCAACTATTTTCAGCAATGCTTAAATAAATTTATGTCAAAACTTTTAAACCATAAAAATCAACCGCGGCATTGATTTGTTCAAAGTAAAGGAATTCAATAAATTTTACTTAAGCATTACAAATATAAGTACAAGAAATTGTTAATAATTCCGTTGACTCAGAGGAAAACCCTTATTATTGCTTATGTTGCAAAGACATATTAAGTTTTTGCGGATGTACTTAACACCCAGAAGGAATTGAGATACTCCCTGAGTTTATGATATCGATCGGTTCAGAAAATGATTGAATCTAAGTATTTCTGTCCGACCGTCTGTCTGCTTTTCCTTTGTTTAACCTAGGCGGCAATTTTTGAAATGTTTTGGTGAAAATTAGTACACTGACGTGTCTTAGCCAAATGAAGAACGCTAGTGAATGTCGTTCGGGTCGGACCACTTTTTCGACTACTACCCGTATAATGCCCTATTTTGAAAAGACGATATATGAACAGAGCTAATGCAAGCCATTTGATGGTGGATCATGCCCGTGGTATTAAGAATAAATTTGATTTGTAATTTTAAAAAATATTAGTTTTTATTGTTATATATTTGATTATATAATTTTCTATATTATTTTAACATTTATGTTTTATGCATAATTCATTTAGCCATTTTGGTGAATAAATTTCTTTTAAGTTATTTATTTATGTTCGTTTTATTTTTGTTACATATATAATTTACACATTTAATAATTGTATTTATGTCTAGCAACAAAGTATTTACGTATGTTAACAAAGAGTTTTTATAAAACTATGGAACTTATTTAAAGCGATTTAAGGGGAACTTTTTTAATTAATTATGAGATAAGTTTTTGTACGGCTTGGTTATAACAGAAAGAGTTGACTTTTAGAGCGTGTATGACATCCCTATGTAACAAAAGAAGTTGACTTTCAGAGCGCGTACGACTAACTTATACAACAAAAGAAGTTGAGTTTGCGAGCGCGTATATGACATAAGCCACACAAATATATTCACAAGCATTGTGCCTTTTAGAGGATTTCCTTAGAAATCTTATACACTATATGATGTAAACTTTTCAACCAAAATATCTCTTAGACGATAATGTACTAATTTATATAATTAATTTGGTTGCACTTGTGAAATGAGGCGAAATGACCTACAAAATTTATACAAAAAAATGTATTGTTTCTTTTTCATATCGACGAACGAAAGCTGTTTTTTTTGTTGCAAATGTGACGCATAGGCATTTGTATTTACATGGGCTTGATCAACTTGAGATTCTTAAACGAATTGTTTCTCCTTCCATGCTCGTTGAAGCAAACGTTTAACTTAGGCCCGCATAGCAGATAATACATTATACTTGGAAAAAGTTGAAAAATGCGGTACATTCCGATTAATCACCTACGCTTCAAAGGCAACATCGGCCTGAAATTTGGATTGATTCTTAGAAACTTCTACGAATTCAAGAGGCAAACGTCTCGCTGATCGTCGTACATTTAAAAGGAAATTTGTGACAATGGCTAAGCCAGATCTATTCATCGAATTACGACGATTTCTTTAAAAAGCATTTTTTAGGTGTACTGTGTGTAAGGATTAGAAAAAAAAAAGTAACACTATAAATTTTCGGAAGAAAACCCTTGTTATCCAATTACTCAAGCCCTGGTACAAAAATGGCAAAGCATTCCGTTGATCCGTATCTCAATATGTCCGTTAGCATATCGGAACTTTCTTCGCATTCCTGTCATACATGATCCTCTCCAAAATATTTTTACCAACTTTCGGATCTACATTTGTTATAACGTGTAGATTAAAGTTTCATCCATTTCACGGTCATAGCTCTGGGGTCGATGATTAAATCTGTTTTCAAACCCAATCAACGTTTGTGACACACACAGGCAGACTGACGTACGACTAGACATTGATAAATTGATTCAGAATCCCAAGTTTTTTAGCAAAATATATATGTTTTTTGAGGTCTTCTAATCAAAGCACTGGTCAAAGCAATGTCCCCTCGGTTTTTATGAATGATATATTGACGTACATGTAATGAATTCGTATAAAAAGTCGTCATTCCGATTAGATGTACGGATTAGAAGCCCTATGACTTGTATTTGCTTCGCTCGCCCATCTATGCTTGGACTTGCTTTCCGCACGGGTACGTTGTAGTTGAAGATGTTTACGTTTTGTATAAGAAACAAATCTTAATTGCTTTCAATGAATTGTCACCATTCGTAGGAAACGCTATGAATATACATATTTATTTTAAATGCGGTGAAATTTAAATTAGATGGACGTGGCTTGTGTGAAAGACAACTTCTAAATTTTATGCGATATGAAATATTAAAAGAAAAACAAAATGATATAATTTAGTTAAACAAACGATTTAAGAGAAAAATAAATGTATGACATTGATGTACACATATATATTTATATCAATATTTTAACACATACACACACATATACACTCAGCATAATCTTAAGTTTTCATAAAAATATATTTTGTAAAATTAGTTTTTTTTTTGTATTTTTTTTTTTTTTTTATATCTTCTGGCCAGAAAAAGAAATGTGAGAAAATGCGAGTTTTTTTTTTTTAATAAGATTAATAATAAGAAAAACGAACCCACTTTTGTTAAACTGAAATTTCTTGAATATGTACACGTTTTTTATTACCGCCCGCCGAGACGTTAGATGATGCAGTGCCAGCCTGTCTTAGTATGCCACCGGCTATCGAGCTAGCCGTTGAACCTGTAGAATTTTGAAAGGATTTTGGTGGTGGTGGGGGTTCAGGTATGTCGTCATCTTGTGTCACATCGGTTACGGAAGTTGATGCTTTCACTGCATCCTCTATATCTCTAAAAGACATTTGATCTGAGGATTGCACTGAAGCAAATTCGTATTGATTTATTTGGCCGGTCGAGTCTACATGTAAACTTGCATGCTTGCTTTTTAAAGCGGCCGATGTTGATGTTGCAGCGTTATCTAGCAATAAGCCACCCATAGGAGGCAATGTTTTATAAGTGACCATTTCCATGCCACTATTAATACCAAACAGATTTTGATCGTTTTGCAAGCCGCTGCTCATGGAACCTACATTTGTGAGGTTGAAACCTCCTCCATTGACCGTATCTATAGACGTGTAATGTTTAGTTTTTAACAAATCCAAAGTGCTGGTGGAACAAGCACCCCAAGATGACGCACCAGCACCCACTATTTGAGGTGGGGGTAATTCTATCATGAGCTTCTCATCTTTATTTTGTAAAGATTTCTCATCGTAACAACTATATTCACCGAAGACAATAGAAGTCTTACCGCTTAGACCTGCAGCACTACCGTTAAAGGAACTACTCTCACTGCCGATAGTGTTTAATTTCAACATACTTGAATTTTTGCTCGTGTCCTTATCCTGGAGTTCTTCTTTAGTTTTAGCATCTCTGGCTCGCTTTTCACGTTGATGATAAATGCCGGCAAATATTAAAATATTGAGAACTAGTAGAAAACAACCAACAGCAACAGTTGCTATTAATGCCGTGGTATAGCTTTGAAATTGTTTACTGCTTAAACGTCGCAATACTTCCAAATTACCAATGAGTCCAGTGGAGGCGGTAGCTAAATCTTTCTCTTTCGTTTCTACGACTGACGAACGATTGTCATTCGGTAATTGAGTAGTCATTTCGGCTACAAACAAAGCTCCATCTATACCACATTCTAAAAGAAGAAGAAGAAGAAGGAGAAGGGGAAGGCATTCACTGAATTTAGAAACTTTTTTGCGAATAGTATTCTACTCCACCTGTTGAGCCTGTTAGAGTTTTTTGTGTGTTATTTACTTCTTTAATAGTTTTAGGCGATAATGTTGATTTCGTCGTAGATATTAAGAGAGTGTCATCATCGTCATCTGCCGGCTTTACTTGCAGTTGTGGCCTCACTATACCTATATTTTTATAAACATTTAGATTTAAATTTTCGCCACTTTACATTGATTGGTATGGCTTTCTCACCTTCGTACAGATTCATATTATTTATATCGTCCTGAAACTGATGATGTCTCATCGACAGGTCGTTGATATTGGTGTGACGATGTAGTTGGGGTATTAAATTTAACCACATCGATAGTTTATGTCCTCTATAATGGCTTTGTATTTCCGCTTTACTACCTAAAGATTTTAAAGGTATTCAGAGTTTTAAAGATTTTCAGAAGGACAGTTATCTAAATGTTGTTTAAAGTTACCAATGTCGGATTATAATATGATAAAGTTCGAATGTTTGATGGCTTAAAAGCTATAAAAGCTTGAATCGATCATTATTGGCAAACATTTTTCCATATTTTTATTCATTTGTGTACTGAATTTCTATATAACAAAACCGCTGAATTTTTCCGTGTTCACGGTAAGAATGTACATAAACAAAATTTTTATGCCGGACCACTTTTGGTATAACGATATGTTAAATTTGTGCGGATGTATTCAACATCCTTGAGATAGACCCGCCATGTATTATACCGATCGCTTTTAATCTTTTTCTGAATAGATCTAAGCTTGTCTCTTCGTCCTTTGTTTTTTTGGATTCAACCTATAGGATATTTAGATGAAATTTTGTACATCGGCATATTTTGGCGCAAGAACGAACGCTATTGACAATAGTTCGGACAGGATCACTTTTTCGGCCCCTCCCCATACTACGCTCTGTTTTGAAAAGTCATTCTATGCAAAAATAGTGCAATTCCTAGAATTTGACAAAATAATATAATAATTTGACATAAAAATTAGGGCTACTTTTTACAAGACTTTCTATGGCGACAAAGTCCCATTTGTAGTTTCTTATGGCGGAGGCATCTCAAAAATATTAAATCTTTGAAAAATAAATTATTGACAAGCCTTCAATATGAAAAGGTAGAGTAGAGGTGATGGAGAGTAGACAATCGTCGTCCTTGCCCGACTACAGTGCTGCAACTTGTTTTAAGAATGATACTTAGACATTCGGTTTTTCAAATCCTTATACTCGACATCTGAATCAATATCAAGATTATCTGTCATATACAATATACAGATATGTTGAATACACTGCATTCCATTGTCAGTGGAGTCAAAGGTCTGTACAAAATTTCGGAGGATCGGATATAAGGAAGCACCCGAAATATCAATTGACAAATTGCGCCCTGGCGCGAAGATTTCAAAATTAAAAGCTTTAAAGGAATAGCATTCTAGTTTAGTAACACCAATGGCTTTGGATAATTCTTCTTTACTTTTGATACCCAAGTTAAACGACTTATGTATTATTGTTATTATTAAGTTAGCCAGAGAAATAAATTGCAAGAGTAAATTCTTAAAACACTATCATCTAAGGCTATCGGGCTGACTCGTAAAGGCTCCATCGCACTTGAGATTCGAACCCATGCCAGGCGAGATTCTTTGCGACTTATGTAAATTTTTGCATATGTTGATATTTACCTAGTTCCATGTACAATTGATTAACGACATCGTAGGCATCCCAAAATGGTACCCCACGCTCGTAATCATTTCCATTGGCATTCGTTAGGATTGGATATCTTGTGTCACTGCTAATCTCTTCATCTTGTGAATCATTGTTATTGCTACGTGAATGACGCTGATAATAGGTGCGTTTTGTACGACGTTGATTATAGAGCACAGCCAAATTAAGAGCCTCCTTAGCGGCGGCGGCAACAGTATCACCGGTGACACTGCTTTTTATTATTATATTCAAAGAGGTTATATTTTGAATTTTATTCATGATATTATTAATATTCGATGTAGTTTTTTGAGTCGATGAACGTTTAATTTTTTGATGATTTTCAAAATCAACCGGGGGTATAGAAGGAATGGCCAAAGCAATCCAAGCAGAAGGGACTGTAGGCAAAGGTGCATTCAAAGAGGATTGATTTGGATTGCTGTAGAGCATGAAAAATGTTATTATATATATATAAAAAGAGTATTTTATTAAGAAAATGGAATTTTCACGCAAAGCATACCCAGTTCTGGCGAAATTCGCTAGATAACGCAACATTAGATGACTAATTTGTTTTTCCTGAGTAGTATAATTATGTGGGAATAACGGTGATATTGGGAGTCCTAACCAAAATGGTATATCTTCACCACGTACCGAACCAGTTCGCTAAAATTTGCAAAATGAAAAATTTCTTCTTATTGCTACGAATGATCGCTGATCGATAACGGAGGGGGTTACTTACTTGTGGGTATTCTTCTTCTACAGTTCGATGTTTAAAGTGCAGGAAATAACTTTTCCCTCCTCTTAAATTGTGCATATAACCCAATTTAATCAAAGAGGATGCCGTATGGCCGTCACTGAGAAATGCTAAAGTAGCATCACGTGAACTTAATGGGCTACGAATTGCTTTTTCCCAATCTGTGTATTCGTTCTAAAAATGATAGTTTGCTATGCGAAAATCCATCAAAGAAATAAAATGTTTCTTTTAGAAACTGACCTTGAGTACGGCAAATATTTCATTTAAGTGGTAGTGAAAATTGTTACGTACAAAGGTTCGTAATATGCGATCACGACGCGTTTCATTGAAGCCGAATTCCAAATCTTGAGCATTCAAATCCAAATGTGATTCAACCGATGTAAGACAAAAGATGAGGTTACGTTTTGGAAAGTTTGCATATTCAATTCCCGATGTACTTAATTATATAAAAAAAATAATAATTCGCGAATATTTAATTTTTTTGGGAATTTTTTTTAAGAAGAAATATTTAAAGTTTACCTAACTATAGCTGAACCTAATGGCAGTGTTAGTTTGTCAATTGAGTCGGTACTGGGTGATATGACCGTACCATCGACGAAGGGTGCGAAGCCAACTAAAAATCTTTAAAGATGAAAAATTGATTCGAATAAACAAGTAAGCAAGATGAAACGAATAAACTTACCTGGGATAATCAATTTTAACTGATAAGAGCTGTGCTACCGATTTCGTCCGTAAACAAGGCGCTAAGTCATCATATAACATGTCACCATGGCAGCCAGTTTGCTCGGCTACTCGGCGTTTAACGAACAAAGGATTCTTCTGTATTGCCCAGGACGATAAAGCAGAACCACTAACTAAAACAGAACGTTGAACGAGGTCTATGCATAGAGGAAGACGGTGTAGACGGATTTAACTAATTATTATTAATTAAGGAAAAAATACTAACCACTCGCCACCGGAGACACAACCAAAATATTGGCCAAAGCAGCACCTGTCCCATGACCCAATAAAGTAATGCTCTGAGGATCACCGCCAAAAGCAGGCAAATTTTCTTTCAGCCAATGAAGACCTGCTACTAAATCCATTAGACCGAAGTTACCCTGGGCACTTTCTTTCCCACCGGTTTTGAGAAAACCGAAAATTCCCAAACGAAAATTTATGGTCACCACTACAACATTACCATGAGCCGCTAACTCAGAGCCATCATATGGATTACCAGAATTCCATTCATAAGATTCTCCATGTATAAATAAAATCGTGGCTAGTTTTTGTGAATCATCCATTTCAGAGCTGTTGACAGTGAAACCTTCAAACATAATCAAATTTGGTAAATGACATAAAGCTAATACAAATAGGAAGAAAAATTGCATCAATTTTTTTTTGTTGTTGATTTGTGCTCTAGAAAATCATCATTTCCACAATGCTTGCAGTAATTATTAAATCGACAAACTGCAATGCACTACGGAATTGAAGACTTCCCGGCGCTGGTTGTATATACTTTTTTTCTTAGTACTTTTCGTTTCATATATTGAACTTACGTCGGCGTCTTCGATTTTCGTATGGTACATAGATATTCAGATATAAGCAATCCTCCGATTGATTACTAAGCAGTGGTAGTAAACGCCGTAATTGTGCTAAGCGAGCTCTCGGCACTTCTAGTAGAGCTTCTGGTCCATTTGGTGGTATGGGAACGGTTTGGGGACAAACGGCAGAAAAGCGATCCGCATTGCGAACATTTTTCCATGTAGACGGGGTTATGGGCGGCATAAACCTGTAAAAATAGTTCTTTTCAGTAAAGAGAAACCAGTTTTCTTTCATTACGTTTGCAATATCTCATATCTCATAAGGTTATGGCTTATTTATTTCGCTAAACGTAGCTTCCGTCTCGACTTTGCTTTCGACTGCAACTTCTTTTCTAGGACTCGTAAGTAAAGCAAGTAATCAAGTTATATTCGGCGTGAAGCCAATCTTTTAACTGATGCTCATCATCTCATTTTCTCTCATGCAAATATTTTAAGCCAATGTAAAATAAAATGTGTGTGCAGGACCACAGGTACAAGATATACGCTGACGTAGGTAAAAGACGTGGTAAGCTGTTTTATCTACGTTTAGATCTATTTTTACTACAAGCACACTTGCAAGTCAGTCTCGACTTCCAGGGAAATTTCAAGGCTTTCTGTTATGCAGTTGTACGTGTGTTATATGTCTGTTTTGCCGAGTCTGCTGTATATCGAAAACAAGACACTTTTTTAATTGTCTTTTTATCTCTTTTTAATCCCTTCAGCAAGAGTTTCGCAATAACAGATCGAGAGCTATATCTGAAACTCAACAGTTTACGACAATGGAAAAGAACATTGCGTTCAAAAATGTTGAGCAATTTTCTTGACTTCTTCTACTTTTAAGTATAGCTAAGTATAGCTAAGTTGTGTACCTTTCAATTGCTTAGTTTATATGCAAAATTCTTT
Source organism: Glossina morsitans morsitans (assembly GCA_001077435.1). NCBI lineage: Eukaryota > Metazoa > Arthropoda > Insecta > Diptera > Glossinidae > Glossina > Glossina morsitans. The sequence continues at coordinate 13,765 of CCAG010015682.1, forward strand.
TATAGTTAATGGTAATTGTGGTGGGCGAATTCCCAAAAAGAAAATATTTATTGCATTTATATTAACGACTGTATTCTGAACAACATCACAAAGATCCTGTTCAAGTTTTAAAAATTTTGTTTGTTTGTGGTATTTGTAACTTAACAAACTTCTTTTATAACAAAATTGATATCAAAGAATTTTATTGCGATGGCTGCTTCAGAATACCACATTCGTGCCAATGATATAAAAACTATAACAAGAACAAGTAAGAACATTACAGACGGGCAAGGCCGACCATTAAATACCCTACACCACATATCTTAAAACTTAAATTTTTCCGCCCTACAAACGATCAATTTTCATAAAAATCCTTATTAGGGTAGGATCTAAAAAATAGGCCGAGATGGTTCAAATTTGGTACAGCTAGTTTTTTTACGTTAAATTACTGTTATGATATAATTTTTATCGTGAAAATTGTACTTTTTTGTCGTATGAACTTCAGTTGCCCCGACCGGTCCAAAATTTTCATACCAATTTAGAATAGTGGAAATAGTATTGTTTAGCCACTTTTGTCGAGAAATTTTGAAAATTGAAATTTTTTTCTATTTAACGACTTTTCAGAATAGGGCGTTATATAGGGAGTAGTCGAAAAAGTGGACCGATCCGAACCATTTTCAGTAGCGTTTGTCCCTGTATCAAAACACGTCACTGTGCCAAATTTCATCAATATATCTCGAAAATTGCGACCTTTAGCTTGATCAAAAATTTACATGGACAGACGTTAGATGGACAGACAGGCCTAGATCAATTCAGCTTACGATTCTGAATCGATCCATATAATAAAAGGTGTGTCTGTCCTAAGCATTTCTGTGTGTTACATACGACCGCACTAACTTAATACATCCTGTACCACAAGCACTGTAAGGTATAAAAATGTATAGTTTTCTCTTAAGATCGGTCCCAACGCCAGAATACATTCAAAAAGCGAATGAATTGCTTATGCAAATGAATCGGAAATGTTAAGAAAGCTTTACGTTTATAAAACGATGGTACAATCAGAGATATACAGACGATAAAAAATCTTTTAAGGCGTTAAAGAGACAGTTAAAGAAAAAGCACGTCCTTAAAGAACATCGACCTACACCACAAATCAAAATGTCAAAGCTATCAAGGATATCCTATCCACTAGTCGTCAATTAAATATTAGCAAATTTGCTGATATGGTTGGAATATCAATTGGGATGGTTTAAGCGATTTTGAAAAACGATTTCCGGTTGTCTCGTTTGTCTTCCCGTTTTTTTTTCTTTTCTCGCTCAGTTTTCAACAAAAATTAAAATACAAGCACCATTTGATACGACTATGAGCGATTGTTCACTTTTCCTATGATTAGAAAACCGCTTTCAATAGAAATCGATTGAGGCCTTCAGAGAAAGCTTGGCGGTTGTCTTGAAGGTTAGGCGGGAAAGTAACAAGCCAAATCACACGAAATGTCGGTAAGATTTTAGGGAAAATCCCGCCAAGCCAATAAATTTACATTACATTAGTATTCTAAGCGCGCATATTTTTAAAATAAAATTTCCATTTATTTTTTGAACACGTTAATGTATGTGGCTAAAAGGGTCTCTTAAGGATATCGGTTGCAGTTACAAGGAAACGCTGTTCGTTGGAATATGCAAACCGCGCATTAATGGACATATTTTTCAATTTGTTTGTAACGTTATTAAAAAAAAAAAATAAAATAAAAAAAAGGTTTGGAAACTTTGTAAAGCAAATATTTACAGGATTTAAAAGGAAGGACAGAAAGAAAAGGAGAAAGGGGAGAATGACAAGAAAAGCATAAGACGAAAACAATAAGCGAAAAGGAAAAAGGAAAAAAGGAAGGAGAGAGACGCAACGGGTTAAATTTTGGACAATGAGTCAGCCAAGAGGGTTGAACGGTGTGTCTTTTTTAAATTTTTGCGCATGGGTGCACAACATAGGGCTGAATGGGTTGTCTTCATAAATTGTGCCTACTCGTAGGATAATGTCTGAGGAGATGCGGAGAACATTTATTTTAATTTTTTACTTTACGCTTCTCAAGAGAAGGCAAATCAATAAGCAATAATCCATATTCATAGGTTGCTTGGTTGGTTGCGATATGGACCCAAGAATGCACAAGGCGAGTAGCAGAAAGTGCTTTTAAGCAGATTCAATGAAGCCGTTACGATTCACCATTACCGCGGTAAATCCGTTTGGCATATCCGCATCCACTTTCTCCGCAAACACTCGAAATACTCGCGGAAAATATCCGCAATGTTTACATGAACCTTGTCAGCTTTTCAAATATTGCGTTTATGTCTTACCTACCACCTTACTTTTATATGCAATTATAGCATGGGCCCCTACGTTGGTGTTGTGGCCCCATTGTTGAGCCACTTTTTGTGCAACCAGGTGTGAGTTAGTTTTATGTAACCACACCATTACAACAATTTTGTTTAACCAACGTAGTAGTAAGTCTATCTATGTCCTCTTGCATCTAAAGCTGTTATCTAAATAAATTTTAGGGCAACCTTGCAGTGTCACTATTTGAGACATAGCTGTGGACTCATAGTTGCGTTAGCCAGTTCGTGAGATGTGGGAAGGGTTCTATATTTTTACTCACGGACGCTCTTAGCAAGGTTAAAACCAAGAGAAACCGCACGTATTTGCTCCTATTCGAATATATGGACTGACGAAACCCTAACCTACCGAACAGAGATCCTATGTGCCCCTAGGGCATTTCAATACCCGTCCTGGCAGTTAGTCTTCCTTTAGCGTTAATATGTAACTCGTAGAATTTACTATTGACACCCATTGTACAATGTCAGATGGACAACTTAGTTTTACGTGAAACCAAAATGATGGTACCATGACGACAGAACTTTTTGCTCAATATTGATCTCTACAAAGTAGACGTTTGCTGACTTTTGGATGACGCGAAATTTGTGGGTTGGACAAAGTTGTTGCTAGGCTAGACAGGCACAGGCTTTCTATCGTACACAGTAATAGTTGTGAATGTTGGTGTTAACTCAATTGTATTGCTATTGTTGTCGAATTTGGCGCTCTTACTGTTACCATAGCACTTGTTTTTGTTGCTGTTAATGTTATTGTGGTGGTCTTTGAAGTATTTGAAGTAACTATTGTTGATGTTGCTACACTGTGGTTATCGTTTATGTTTATGGTATTTAGGTTATTGTTACTGTAATTTTTTGTGCTAAGCTGTGACTTAAGGCGATACATTTGTGTGAAACCAACCGCCTTTTTCGTACTCATTTGAAGATATATCAGAAAGACAGCATTGAATTTTGAAACAAAATTCAAGTTTTTTATTCGTTGTAAACCTAAGTTATCCATTAGACTTTTTATATTTATTTGGGAGAATGGTTGCTTTTTTTCACATTAGGAGCCCTTCTCTCTGGGCGGTAAGCTCAGCCAGCCGTTGTTGAAATTAAAGCAAATGTAATGCTTTAACCCTTTAAGAAATGTGGCTAGAAATTAGTTTCGAGTTTAACCCGCACTTAGAGAAGGTGCTCTTTCGCGTACGATTTTAGTATCTCTATGATTCCTTACATCTCCAAAACTTATTCGAATAAGATAAGTGTTTAAGCGAATTCGAACTCTTTCCAAAAATTCGCTTTGAGGGTAATAGCAACCCACAAATATTGGCGGTATCATTTTAAAGTTGTTGATGGGGGAATTGAATTTCGGTAGAGTTGTCAGCATGTTTGAAACTAGTTGAATGTCACCCGTTTACCATTACGTTACTTATTTATTTTTTTTTATTATTTATAAAAAAGGTGTAAAAACATTATAGTTCATATAACGACTTTTTAAATTAAGGCATTGTACGGGAAGTGGTCGCAAAATGTGGTCCCATTAGGGAACTACTTTCAATAGTCTTCCTCCTTGGACCAAAACTCGTCGGTGTACTAAATTTTGTCAATTTATCTCAATAATTGCGGCTGGTAGAATGCAGACAAAAGTACATGGACAGATATCAGAGGCGTTGACGGACAGACAAGCTTAGTATAGATCGGTATAATGAAAAGCGGATCTACTTCAAGTGCTTTTGGGTGTTGTAAATATCCGCACAAACTTAATATATCCTGGTGGGATGCTCCTGTAAAAAGATTGCAGAGAGTTGAATATTTTGCAAACAATTTCTTTCATTGTATTATTATTTTAGTACCCGTCACCGAAGAATGAGCAGTACATTCGTTTTGTCAAAACGTTTTCAACGCCCAGAAAGAAATCGGAATTGTTTCAAATATGTCCTTCTGGCTATCTGTCCGTCTCTGTAAACATTATCCTGGTCGCAAAAAAGCAGCTATCGACTTCAAATTTGGCAGAAACATTGAAAATTCTTGCACACAGTTTGGTGTTGAAAATGAGCAAAATCGGTCCAAGGGCACTCGCACAGTACTGCGTAACTTCGGAACACTTTTGCTTTTCAAACAGAATAAATAATCGTTTTTTGATCATTAGTCACAAATTAAAGCGGATAAATGTACAAAAGTTTAAAGGCATATTCTGCGGGCGATGCTGTAGTATTTGTGCAAAAATGGAAGAATGTTGATCGCGCCAAGCCTATGTTACAGTGTAGAATCCCCATAAAGTATATAAATTCTTGGGCAGTTTCCACTTTCGAATGCACCGAAGTGCATCCATCTGTTCGTCTATCCATCTGTCCGTCTGCCCAATTGTGTAGTATCTGTGGCAAACATTCTGCAGCTAACGAAAATGAAGATATGCAAACGAATTGGTAAAAGAATTTGGAAGAGATCTAAACTTTTTGGGGAATCCGTCTACAACGCTTACAAGCCTATACGAAAAAACTTCTATTTTGAAATAGAAAAAATCATCCTCGCCCACTTCATAGTACAGAGCATGAAAATTTAGGGTTAAATTTTTTTTGTCTTTTTCAGGATAACGGTGATGGGTATAAAACATCCGGCCACGGCCAAATATAATTTTCTTACTTGTTAAGTAACAGTAAGGTTAAGTAAAAAGCATAAAAAAAGCTATGAAGCAAAAAGTAGAAATAGTAAGAATAAAAACAGGTAAAAACACTATAGCGGGTCACGGCTCACCAGAAAGTGGGTCAGAAAGTGTCCGATGCGGATTATTTTCAATAGCTTTCGTCCCCGGGCCAATATACCTCCATGTACTTCATTATATCCCTATATCAACGGCGATCTGTAGATTGAACGCAAAAAAATCCGATGGACGACGGACAAGCTTAAACCAGTCTAATAAAATGGAGATCAATCGCAAGTCCTTACGAGTGTTGTATGCATCCGCAACAAATTCAACTTACTCTTGTACCGCAAGCAGTGTCAGGTATAAAAAAAAACAAACAAAGGTAAAAACACGAAAAAAAATGTTCAGTAGTATAGGTGAAGTTTCCATATATTGAACTAAAGTCGACACTTAATCTTAAAATTTTGTCATAAAACAAGTTCGAAACTAGGCACTGAGTGTATAGTAGATTAAGTGTACAAAAATGCTAGGAGAGATTACAGCTCATTTTCGAGTGTTTGTTTTGGGTGATTTGTAGTTTTTTAATATTGCAATAAACAGTGGAAGATCAGGTCGGAACAACATAAAATATGACGGAATGAAAAGCAGTTTTGATAATTAATTTTTTTTTTTGCAGTCTATGTTTAAATTTGAATTTCTGTTTATCAATGGATATAGAAGACGAGTCCTGTTAACTTTATGGATAATGTGGTAGGTAATGTGGCAGTTAATATTAACCTTGATATACAATCCTACACTTAGGAAAGTCGAGAAATGTTATTACCATCACACCTCAAAGCGTATTGGGAAATTAAACGAGGATTCCATTTGAGAGTAAAAAAGAATTGACTACGAAGAAGAGTGAAGTAGACTTAGAATTTCTTTGCGGAGATTTAATAAATAAATAAATCAATAAATACGAATAAAATTATTTGAAAGCCCTGAGCTAGTCCCTGTATTCAGATATTTAACAAGTTCGACAAGGGAAATGTGAACATAGCAAACCGCTCCATTCCTTAATAGGCTGCAAAGGTTTTCATTCCGAAAGAGCGAAATTTTATTGTTATATAAAAGTGTTTTTATTGCCAAGTGACTAAACTACATAAACAGCCTAAGGAGATTGAAATGCATGTCTTTAAGAATTTCAAAAATAGCTTTGCTCTCCATTTTGCTTGAAAAAAGTTTAAAGTTTTTGAAGAAGGAGAACAATTATAACTAAATCTTTCTCATTTCATTGGCGTTTCTATCATTTCGCACGTATTTTAAAGGAAATCTTCTTGCTAATCTTTTGATTGCTTTAATATATAGTTTGCTGAGTTTGTCCTTTTTGTTTTTAAAAAGTTAAACTTGAAGGATACAAATATTTACAAAATGAATTTAAAAATCGAAACGCTCCTCTGTGTCAGCACAACAATAATAACTTGACATTGGAATATTTTCTTGTTTTCATGGAACGACCTCGTTCGCTGTTCTTTTTTCCTTTTTACTTCAAATAACATTAAAATGTCATTTTATTCTAGGCCCAAACGACAATGATATCATTTGCTATTCATTGTCAGTATGCTGATGAAATAAGCTAAAAAGGATGCAATAGAATCTCGCACAATGGCCCGAATAATAAGAAAATATTTATATGTGCTTGAGATAAAGAAGAAAAAAGAACGGAATAAGATCTTGAGTAGAAGATTGTATGAATAATAAAAATACTCAATACACATTCAAGTATATACATACAAATGTAGGTACGCATTTCACTTTTGCAATGAAAATTTAAACTGAAAGCGAAACATGCAAAAAAACAAAAAGCCTTACTCAGCTTAAAGACGAATCTCGAATACTTTCTCAAATATAGATCCAAAAAAGAAAAAACAAAAAGATTTATAAATGATACGTTAGATGAATATTAGAAGCTTGTTGCTTACCGGCGATCCCGACGACGGGGAGCTCACCTTGGAGAAGTCATCGAGTGTGTAAGGAGTCGTCTGCTTGCAGACTTCTCTACTAAGAATTTAGCTAGCAGAGAGGCTAAAGATCTAACAAACAGCTCTACGAGTTATTGAGGGAGCCGGGGAAATTGATAGTGAGAACAGGTGCCTTCTGTATGCCGAGTTAATATCTTCTCTTTGTACATTAAAAATGCAAGGGGATATTAGCTGGATGGCGTCCAGAAAGTATGGATACTCCAAAAGCATGAATATATGCGTGACTATGACACACGCAATGCCGATAATATTCAAGCATTACAGAATAACACTATGCGTTCCACGGGGCCTCACTCTAGTACCATATGTGCTTTGTAATCACTAAGCAGGAGTGGTAGCCCTGCACGTTACTTCTGTGGGAACGATTTTTGAGCGTGCGGTCCTTCGAGAAGTACTCGTGGTGATTGTGGTTACCCCAATTGCGGGGGCATGATAGACGTCGTCTTATCCAGAGGAGTAGATTTGGGATATAGCTAAAGTTTCATATCAAATACTTCGGTCTTTGTATAATTCCTCTTTCCTAATTAATGCTTTATATACAATACAGTCGTCCTAACAGGAAAAAAGAAATTTTCTCTTTAAGAATAGGAAAAGTGAATGCCAAATGTTTCGGACATAAGTGAAAAAAATTGATAAAAACATTTATTTTTTTTATGTTATGAAACCGATTGATAATAAAACAGATAAAATTCTCCTCTTCTGGAAAGGAATTTCCTTATTTAAATGGTTGTCATAGCACCTTGTCATCAATGTGCCTTTTTATTGAAATGAATTTTTTTTCTCTTTTTTAATATTTTTATAATATTTCAACAATAATTCGATTTTTAAAATTTGATGTGCAAGTAAGAGTGCATATGAAAAGTTTTAGCCTTTTGTCCATCCTGTGCGAGCTGTACGATACGCACTTCCCGATGTTACAAACTGAGTAAAACAACGGTTATGCTGTTATCTATTGGTGGCGGATGGAAAGACGTCACACATTTACGCAAGGGAAATGATGTCAGAAGATAAAAAAGAAATAAAAAAACAAAAAAACAAAAAAAAAAGACACAAACGCAAAAAAGGAAAAGGGAGAGAAAATAATTACCTTAAACTTCCGACGGGCGGTGATGCATAGGGCACTCCAAGGTAAGCCTCAACTAATGGAGACGAACGTACGACAATACCACGCACCAAACCATATTTGGTTTTTACCGTATTTGTGCTTAATTTTACGGTGCCATGAAAACATTCGATGCCGTGCCACAGCGACGACAGCAACATCAACAGTATGAAAGTGCGTGGCAATGATGATAGCGAAGGCAAAGAATGTCGTAGTCGCTGCCAAAGAGCGCTACAACAATAATATGCCAAGGATAGTAATAAGACTGCTGTTGTCGCTGGTGACGACAATGACGACGGCGACGACGACGACGACAACGGTGATAATACTTGGTGACCGCCCTCCTTATCTTGTAACGTACCGTTCTTAATATTATGATATTTACTCTTCTCTGGTTGAGTTTTAAACAAGTGCGTCTGAAACTCTTTTCTAGACCGAGACTTAAATTCAATCTGTTCCACGGATACGGTTTCAACGACAGCAGTGGTTGTGAGATTTGTGGGAGAGGTGTGGGGATTTTCAAGTGTTGCTTTTAACGGATATAAAGATGATTTGCTGTGACCGCTTTTATAGTTGCGAGCATTAACCAAACGCAATGTATGGTTTTCACTGTTGTATGCGAAATTTTGTCTTGACCGTCGTAACGGAAGTACATATAACTGCCAATGCCATCTACAAAGGAAATTATGCCACTTCAGCATCTGCCATTTCACAAGAATTGCCGGCTTCTGATTACCTATTGCTGGATAATGAGTGAGGCTATGTTTGCATTGCTGTTGCTGTTTAAAGGAATTTGTTATGCTTATCTTGCAGTAATTTATTTGCTGTTGTCTCTGGTTGTTTGGCAATATTCTATCGTTACTCTCAAGATGATTACGACGACGCCACCATCGTTGCCATAGATGGTACTGTTGCAATGGCAGACTTTCATTAAATTCTTGTGTGGATGATGTTGACGCAAAGTGATGCTGTTTTTGTTGATGCTTATGTTCAGGAATTTGTTGTTGTAATCTTTTTAATGTTATCAGTCTTATAATGCAAATTCCTTGTGCTTGTAGCTTCAATAATTCTGTGAATTCAACTATATTTCTATCAAGCAATGTTGATTGTGGACTTGTATCTTCGCTACTTTGAATGCTTATGCACTTCTGACGGCTTTTGACTTTGTTTTTTACTCTCGTTTTAAGCCTTTCTAATCTGATTAAGCCCTTCTTATTAGAAGTGAGTTTTTTAAAATTTTTTATAATTATTATTATTACTATTATAGTAGAGTGATTAAAAGTTGAAAAGTTAATTAATATAAACTTTAAGTGCTTCGAGAACGATAGTATTCTGTTATGCTGTCTATTAATATTCCCGTTACTATGGCTGATGATGAAAGATTTTTGCTTTTCGTTTGCGTCGATTGTTGTTGTGCCCAATTGTGATCTCTGATTCTTGTTGCTATAGCAGAAGCCATAAGATTTAATTTGTTTCTTGTCTTCTTCATTTTGACTGATGTTGTGCTGTTTTTTCGCTTTTCTAGAATTTTTAAGTGCATTTTGTTCGCTTAAAGTGTTGATGGCAAATATTATACAATTGATTTAACAATTTTCTCGGTTCCTCTTTTATTTTATATAGAATCGGATTTTACTGTATGATTTAAGAAAATTGCCTTTGGAAGACTTCCTTCAATCTATTTACTAAGTTATCTGAAATCATAAGAGTTATAAAAGACTTTGATTATAGGCCTTTGGTTATACACCTTAAAGAAAATCAGCTAAGAATATGATAAAAATATATTGCTCTTGCAACCCTCTATAGATATTAAAATTTCTGTCCTCTTAAGCGATACTTTGCAACAATTGCAATTCGCAAGACGCAGTTGCGAAACAAACCTAAGTCTTATTCTCCACTGAAAGCAGGGTGTATGTGCTCCTACTATATGCTCTGCTATGCAGGTTCTTCTATGGCCAATCTAGTAATAGGAGACCAGGAGCTTTACTCCACGTTTGCGAAAATACCTTTAACGACCGTGTCTAATCGACGAACAGTTGCTTTCTTAGTGCCATCTACAATATCTTGGTGCTAATCATAATCATAATAAAGACATTAGTATATACATAGTCTTTTGTGTGTGTACATATAATGTTGTGTACATATAATGCGGTGCGTGGAAGAAGGAATTGAGGAAAGAGGGAGTGGTAGAGGTGGGGTCGCAGCGTAGTGGACTTATGTACTTAAACGAGTGATGAAATTCCAAAACAGTGTAAAAATCTTAATAAGAGCCTGCAAGAAAAGCGGTTTAAATCCGACTTAAATTTAAACAGCAGTCATATATAAGTAATTGATATGAGATATTTTGGGGAAGCTGAGTTGTGATGATGCGAATGATTCCAAAGGATTCATTTCTATCATAACTTTTTTCATTCATTTCGAAGAAACTCGTTAGATTTTCTAAGGTCTGGAATGAATAGCTTTATAAAAGGAATTTGAACTTTATGTGGAATACTCATCTCTGCATTATATGAGGACCACAGTGGCCTTCACGACAGAAATCAAAAAGCAAACTTAACAAAAGGTCTCTCTCTAGTTGAATATCAAAATGTTGGAAGTACTATGTGTTTGAACTGAAAGAGAATGCATTGTCGAAAAGATTTTAGTGCACAAAACAATAATCCAATAAATCTTCTTCTTCTTACACAAATAATAATATTCTTATAGTAGCGTATTTCATGTCCTTAAGAATAGCTGAACTTGTGTTTGTTTCTATTTTTATTTATAGCATTGTTGTTTTGTATAGAAAATGCATACATAATCTGACGTAGGCACACCATCGGGCTGCTGAATAAAAAGTTTTACTTAAATTAAAAAATATACTTTTAGGATGTTTTACATAAAGTAAATATGATTACAACACACATAAATAACCTTTAAACTTAAAAACTTTTTTTTCTGAACAATGCTTTTGCTATGACGATTTTAATTTAATGAAAAAAAAATTTCTTTTATGAAAATAATTTTGAATAAAATTTCAAAACTTTTGAACTTCTTTCATGGAATGGTCTACATAAGCATGCAAATCTTGTATTTATGTGTAGGTTTTTCGGCTGCTAAACTTTTCAATTATCTTTAAACAGTTAAGAAACTGCATTAATAAATAGAGAACAGAAATTTGGTTTTAGATGTTGAGGGAACACGAAATTCAATTAAAATAATTAAAATTTAATGAAATTGTAAATGATAGGTTAGCAGTGATGAATTTATAATTCTTTTCTAAAGCTTCTAAGTTCAATTCAATTTGTGATGGACAAAAACAAACTGATTTTACGGAAGAAAGAAAGACTACTATATTGAAGATAGTATGAAATGTGTCGTGCATCTTAGCCCGCTTATAGTTGTTATTATGGTTCGTCCACGCGGAAGGGGAGCATTATTACACTAAGAAGTGTAACCAATAATAATTGATCCAATTGTGACATAAAGTGGGCGTGATACGCACAAGTCATGATATCGTGAGTTTTCACTATGGAGAGATTCGACCACATAGAAAAGACCACTTAGGAAATGTCTGCAAAATTTTACCCAGGAAAGCCCTATTCTCTCTGCTATTATCAGCAGACTTCATTCCTTCCGATTATCGCAAATCTCAATAGATGGCTTATGGTTTGTCCAAGCGGTGCAGCTGACCGCTTTTTTCGAGATGGATTGTTCGAAAATTGTCTTAGAGAAGGGAGAGGGTAATAGCCAGTTAAGAGCAAAACTCTGGGTAATCCTTATTCATCCATATTGTTCGGATATAAATGCATCTTTAGTCACAAAAGATCGGATCGAAATAATATACATTCATAATACTTCGTTTCAGATAAATGAAAAACAAAACTAGCTCGCGTACAAGCAAGCGGCTTTAGTTAACTACGAAATTTGCTGGTGAATCCAGGTTACTCACCATTTCGAGTATATACACAACAATCCCGAACTTTTTATTAATTGCATGATTAGCCCGACAGGAGCCATTCATTGTTTTTACTATCAAAATTTGAGACAACTCTTATTAATACATTTTTTTAAAATTTTTTCGTTAACATCTTTGCACTTTTACCCTATTGCTAGCCATATTTTGATGTTCACGTTTTTCAAAGTCGTTTTTTTTTTCATTTAGTTATTGCGTTTGGGTCCAACAGAAGCTAAAATGTACACTCCAGATTTCGGTTGCCTGTTTCGGTTTCCGCAAACTAGAAAATCCTACTAATAAACGAAGAGAGAGATGGATAGAATTTGTCTAATTTGATCTTCAGAATCTCAAGGTGATCGATCAAGCCATGGACACTCAAATACATATATATGGGAGTTGCAAAGGGAATGACAAACCGCGTTTATTGGACATTAAGGCTTCATATTTAACTGTTGTGATATGGCCTATGCGTTATTAATGAAGACGTGCTGTACGCTTAGCCAGTTGTCGTTTTTATTCACTTTCGGTCTACGGAATTGAAGCAAGAAAAAATATATCCTAACAGCCTTCTGCCGTTGTGACCGGCTTGTGAACTTAAGAGAATGCAACATGTTTCCTTGTCATAGCTTATGCAATTTGGAATCAAATTTGATACTTCGGAGCAATAGTCACAATAAAACTTTCCAATATCAGTTTTGTTATGAAATGCGATTGTTTAGTCACGAAAACCGCAAACAAAAATGCTTTGTGACTTATGGCGTCTCTGTGATGTTACCCAAGATATCCCTCTGTGAGCTTAAAGTTTTTGTCTCTTTGTTATTGTGATTTTGAGTTCCTCAACGTCAACGGATGGACTTACAGAGGGTCAATATCAACGATGGATATCATGATTAGTAGCATATGTATTTTGATGTCTTTTTGTGCTGACTGCTATAAAAAGCAAAATTGGCGTATCATCAATCTTTCTGTGGTTGACATAGGAGCAAAGGAATTAATTTCGAAGTTTTCGAAGAAGAAGTAAAATCAACATACATCTGAATTACATATGCATCAGTCATATTTATGTTTACTGAATGTAATCTCGCATGATCCTCATAGCTTAGCTTAATTGGCGTCTAGTTTTCATTTTTGATACCCATCACCATAGGATGAAGGGTATATTCATTTTGTCGAAACGTTTGCAACTCCCAGAAGGAAGCATTAGAGACCCCTCAACGTATGTATATTCTTGATTAGTATGAAATCCCAAATCCATTTAAACATGTCCGTCCGTCCGTCTGTGTGTCTCTCCGTTTGTGTAATGTCTGTTGTAAACATTCTGCTGGACGCAAAAATGACTCAAATAATACTCAAATAAGACTCAAAAAATATCGACTTCACATTTTGCAGAAACAGCGGAAGTTTTTGCACGCAGGTTGGAAGACCCGCGCACGACATCGCGTAAACTAAGAATACCTCTACTTTTCAAAGAGAACGAAAAACTGGATTTTTGCTTTGTACACAAATTTGAAAGCTTATTCTATGAGCGATGCTGTAGTAACTGTACAAAAATTGAAAAAATTGACCACGCCTACACAATATGAATTGTCTTTTCAATGCCTTTATAATGCGCAGGAACAAGCTTCAAAAACCCCATAAAATATACAAATTCCTCGCCAGTTTCAAATCTTGAATAAAACATATCCGTCTGTCCATCTATCTATTTGCGCAATTTTGTATTATTTGTGATAAACATTCTCCCGTTAGCGAAAATGAACATATCGCCTACAATTTTGCATAAGAATTTGGCGTTAACCTAAACTTTTCAAAGGACACGCTTACAACGCCCACATGCTTCTGTGACAAAAACTTTTATTTTGAAAATAGAAGAAATCAACTGCGCCCATTGCATATTATAGAGCATGCGAATTTTGTTCTTTTACTTCTTTTGTCTTTTTTTTGGGATAAACGGTGGCGGGTATAAAAGACTCGGTCCCGACCGAATTTAATTTTCTTACTTGTTTTCGTTTAAAGTTTATTTGTGTAATTTTTCGCAACATGGTGTCTTGACTTTTTTCTTCCAAATATTTGGTTTAACTTCCCACTATTACTTCCCACTTTTCTCAGTTCTTACATTCGAAAGAAAGGGAAGAAAATTGAAGATGAAACTTACAATTTCCTCCATAGATGACGTTTGCTTAACTATCTTCTAATCGACAGTCCAAAGTATTGGATACATTGTAAAGTTAAAATGTATAAATGAACTACGGTATATGGTATATGTAATCACTTTTATATGTCCACAACGTTTCCGTTTCAAATGTCGCGCTTCAACTGTTCTTCTTGTGATTAGCAACACAATCTTAAATAGCCGTTTTAGGTATGAAAGTAATATTCTCTCCTTTTGCTGGCTGCAGCTTTTTGTATCATTTTGTGCAGGGATGTTGATGTTTATGCTTGTTTGTGAATGATGTATATTTGAGTGTGTGAATAGGAGAATAGGTTTACATATGTATTATCACATCGTAATAATTTACACATATATCTCTACGTACATACTTGCACAATCCTGATGAATATTATCAGCAGCTATAACCTGACTTTTGTGTGTAAGAAAATCTGCACTGTGTAAGTTCTTTATCATTATATTGTTAGTGTTATTGTTGTTGTTATTGTTTTTGGTATTTTACACACATTTTCCTTATTTACCATTCTAAGCTCTATTGAGTGACATCCGTATTTGTGTAAACATACATCTACATCTGTCAATACGTTAGCTAACAGAAACAAATACACTCACATATTTGTAGTATCCGTTTCATTAAAAAGCATATTCTCGGCTTACTCGGAGTGCAAGCAAGAGGTTTAAAAACATGCTTATTTTATAAGCATGTGGTAACATACACGCGCTTATATGTGTGCGCATAACAGCAAACTTGTTTAAACAACAGGATATTGAACTCTATTTTTTGCCTTTCCTTTTATTATTCCTCCTTTTACTGTATAATATGTTAGTATAGCAATTCTCTTCAATGTGAAAAGATTTTATTTTGTGTAGGCGGAAATAGGGACATGACGCTAAAATCTATTCTAGAGGATTGCACTTAATGTCCTGATTTTTCGAACAATTTGAAGGAAGGAAATCATTAACTGGCAATAACCGTCAGTGTATAAAAAGAATAAAGCGTTTAAATTAATTGCATTTTGTGTTCCATAAGCAGACAAATTCATATTCTTTTCTTTTAAGAATGACCAAATAGGAGAAAAGACTGAATCAAGTGATTCTTATAGGCCTCGTTTGGAGCCGGCATTTGATCGTTAAGAGAATTCTACCAAAAGAGAAACAAATGGGACGAGGCAAGGTTCCGGCTATACAATGATTGCATCAAAACTTTGCAGCTAAACTCTGTTGAGTGAGTTAAAATTTATGTTGTTTGACATAGCCGTTGGAGTAACGCTTTCTTATTAATCAATTCTGGACGTTTTACTTTGTAGCTTACTTTGTTAACTTACGTTTGTGTAGCTTCAATCATCTTGAACTTCGGACATGATTACCATTATTAATCCCTTAGAAAATGGCCCAAATCTTGTTTCGTTCCGGCAGCGATTCGCGAATAGAAATTCACTTCATATATCGAGCTCGTTTTTACATACATTCTCAAGCAAATGATTCACAAATTTTCCTTGATTAATATTTAATTTTGGAAGAGGTTCATCGACTTTATTTTCGAATCTTTTATATCCTCCACTTTTATCTTCACAAAAAACTTTGAAAAATATAAACATGGAAAACCATTCCCGTAATCCACAACCCACCGTCAATTATCTTGTACCACTTCTCTGAACATAGTTATTAATGTAACGACTTTTCAAAATAAGGCGTTATACGGGAAGTGGTTGTAAAATTGTTCCGTCCGAATCATTCCCAATAGCGTTCGTTCTTGGATGAAAACATTTCGGTGTTTTAATTTCATCAAAATATCTCAAAAACTGCGACTTGTGGTCAACAGAAGTATACATGGACAGATACACGGTCAGACCGATATTGAGAAAATGCTTCTAAATCGACCGGTATAATTGAACATGGATCTATTTGAAGTCCTTCTGAATGTTGCATACATCCGTGCAAACTTAATATATCTTTATCCCACAAGTGGTATAGGATGTCACAAGCAAGAAAATTATGTTCGACTGCTAATGAATCTTTTATATCCACCACTTTTTTTCTACTTTTATAGAATATAATATACGTGGGAGCCTTTATCATGTATCTATGGAAATTTATAAGTAATGAGCAAAAAACCCAGAAAACAGATGTCTTCTTACGTTATGTGGCACGGTAGGTGCATCTTTTGGGTCGATTCGACACATTTTCAGTACAAGAATCTCCGATCTTTCTGCAAAACTTTAAACCGATAGCTTCATTTTACAGATATTGCGGAGACGGACAGGTGGACAAATGGGCAGACGGACATACGGACATTCAGAATTCGAACTTGGTCAAGAGTGTACATACATTGTGGGGCCTCTGTGGCCTCCTTGTGGGTATTGCACGCGTTTTGACAAAGCGAATACACTTCCTTCCTTCCGTCAGGGATATAAAAGTCAGAAGAGAAAAGTATATATTGTGTACATACATCCCAGGTTATTTTCTGCTCTTTGTGCTTATAACAAGTGTTGTTCATATGTTATATGCCCCTTTGTCATATCCATCTCGAATACCTCTGTTTTCAAATCAAAAGAGATGTAGCATTTCAATACTTCTGGTTGCTATCTAATCTTAATGCCAATTATGGCTATAGTCCAAGCTAATAGAAACAGAATTCTAATGAATATTTAGTTCGGTATTTTTTCAATAGATTTACAAAGAGAAAAGTTTTCAAAAAAAGATGTTTCCAAAGTTTATTCACATTTGAGAAAAAGTTTTGAAGAGAAAACTTGTAAGAAAATTTGATCAAATATGGTGTAAATACAAATCAAGAGTCCAGTGGGTGCTACGCTCAACAATAGAAGAAGAGCTTTGAAAGTGTGTATCGTTATAGTTGTCATAAAAACGGCATATTTTACCACGACATGGTTTGCAAGAGCAGCAATATTTCGGCTTTGATTGCACAGTTTTGAGTTTTTAGTGATGCGTTATGCATCAAAGTTTCCATGCAAAATGTTATTCGTAGCATATTGTTGTTTTTTAATGATAATAGTGTTAGTGCGGCAAAAGTTTGTTTATCATTTGCAGTATCCAGCTGAGAAGCATTTAAAATGTAATCAAATAGTTACTGGCACTATGTTGCAATTGTTTTATCCTCAACTGTACGAGTGCATAATAAAAGTTTCATATGCATGCATTTAATATGCGTCTGTGTTCTTGCGTAACTAAACATGTGTGCGTTAATTCATATTCACATATTGCCGGTTATGGGCAGTTATTTATTTCAAATTTCATCGGGAAAACTGGAGAATAACAAGACACTTCAGCATATTTTATGTGCTTGGATGTGCGTGTGTGTGAGTGCGTATGTGCGTGCGTACCAATCTATATCTGTCTCTATTTGAAATTTAAATTTTTGAAAGACAAACTTTGCAGTAGGGAATAAATCTAAGTAAAATAGATTTTATTTAGTTTCATTTTTTGCGCTTCGGGTCTGTTAATGGCCACAGTTGAAATGAAATTAATTATGCTGGAAATTATTACGTTTTTATTGCACTTATTATTTAAATTCTTTTTGATCGAAATAAAAGACAATGTGAGGATTGAGGAGGACATGTAACAGTCTGTTCATGCAACAAGGAATTCCCATAAAAATACTTTCGTCTATACGTATGCTTAAATGTGTGAAAATGTCAGTAAATGTTGTTTATATCGAAGAAATGCGTGTGAAGCGTGCGCATGAAATGTTGACAATTTAATTAAATTATGCACAGTTTATATGCAAAATGACAGTCAGTTTTTCCACTTTATTATACAAAATTTACATGTATATAAATGCTTTATATATTCATTATAAAGTATATAAATTATGTACGTTTATCATACACAATAATAGTGAATATTGCGATGATTATTATAATACCCCGATGTAGTCAAAAGCCAAGTCGAATTATGAACAAATGCATTCCGGCTATACCTCAGTTGAGTAGACATCGCTATAAATTAAAATTCATTTCCTCATGCTTTAAATATACGCAGTTGTTATAGTATGGAATAAAATGGCAGTTATGTTTAAGACGTGTGCTATTGTTCCAAGGATTTTGGAAAAAACTTTCCTCCGAGGTATTTACTTTCTAAAATATTTAATTTGTTGAATTCGATTTAAAGGCCTCTTGGTTTTTAGGTAAAAACCTTTTATCTCACTTTCTATTTCTTTCGACATTTTGGACGATAGCATGCAAAAATTTGTATTGCAGTTTTACTAAGTTGTATATTAGAGGCATGATTAGCAATATGTCGTTGATTTGCTCGGGTTAATACGTTGCTTACTTATTGCTTTATTTTTTCAATTAAGGTCTTGAAGTATTACCTCTGATTCCAACCTCAGGTTTGATATTCAGGTTTCTGCGACCAAAACTCCAGGACTCCTCTTGACTTTGTAAAAGGTTGTTTCAAAGAATGTAATTATCCTATATTTCTCAGTGCTTGGGCTTAAATTACAATATTTATTATAATTCGATTTGCCTGTTCTCTGGCTTACCATTGAACAAACTAATTTTATTTGACTTGGGTGCTTTAAGGTGGATTCGGTGCTATCTCCTCCACTACATAACAATCTATACTGCCTGCACTTGCGAAAAGATATTAAATTCTACGCATCGCATTTTGTTTAATCTAATTGACTTCTTATGACTGACCACTGGTTGACGGTTTTAGATATGCGGAAAGCTAGCAAGACTTAACTACAAGACTCTCAGGCGCTTGATTCGATATTTGATTACGCTGAGAAACGATTCTGCTTACCATTCTGACCGTTTCGTACGGGAATATTACGCCCGAACATGTGTGATAAATGCGATATATCGCTATCAATGCAGTTCGACAGGCGCATTTTTATAAACAATCATACCATGATGTGCGTCTCAGTCTCTAACGTGCATTATGGAAATATTTGCAATGTGATTGCTTTTGTTTATAGTTTAAATTCATAGACTTACCCAAACAAATTATATGTAAACATCAAATATTATACAAAAGCCCTATATTTTTACGCCCTACATCACTTGTGGTGTATGGTAGGGTAAGTTTGTTAGACTGTTTGCAACACCTACAAGGACTTGGAGATAAACCCACCTTTTATTATGCCGACCGACCCAGAACCGCTTTGCGAGTCGATCTTAGCTTGCCCGTCAGTCTGTCCGTCTGCCCTACATCACTTGTGGTGTATGGTATTGCACGTTTGTTAGAATGCTTGCAACACCTACAAGGACTTGGAGATAAACCCACCTTTTATTATGCCGACAGATCCGAAATCACTTTGCGAATCGATCTTAGCTTGCCCGTCAGTCTATCCGTCTGAGCTGTCTCCTTGTCTTTTTGTGTTCAACTCACAGGTCGCAATTTTTGAGATATTTTGTTGAAATTTCTACACTGACGTGTTTGGTCCAGGAACGATCGCGTTTGAAAATGATTCGATCGGACTACTTTTTCAACCGATTCCCATATAACCCGTCGCTTTGAAAAGTCTTTATGCGAAAAAATCTAAGACGTTACCATTAATTGTAAAGTGGTATCTGGTACATAATAGTCAGCTGTGGCGAACTGTGATGATTTTAATTGTTTTCGATTTCGAATTACGGTAAAAATAAAAAGCCTTCCAAAAGGTAAGAAAAAATTTATTTGTTGAAACTTGTAGCTCGTAAAAAACATGATTGTTTTTGATGCTGGGGTTACTCTTACTAAATTTTGTCCTCGATGGACCCTTCCTGTCTAAGATAAGGGAGTCCCTTATGACTGTGAGATTGTGAGGTAAAACGGCGTAAAGTAATACACATTTTGTGAAACGGTGACAACAAATTTTTTACAAATACTTTTTTTTTCTGCTAATTTTTAATTTAAAGTAGAGTAAAGACATAAGTGTTTGGGAATGCAATATAAAATTATCAAAAAATGGAAATTCAAAGTTGCAATGAGCCTTAAAGGCACCTCGTGATCAGACTTCAGTTAAAAGATTTTAAGGTTTTGGTCTATGATTACATTTAGGATCTTAAGCCTACATTAAAGATCTCTTGTGCTACCTACTGCCTACTCATAAGAGAAACAAATGTGGTCTCTTCGATGGGGTAATGAGTTTTGCTTAAATAAACGATTTTTAAGAGGTCCTGTTTTTTCGTTGCGTACGTACTTGAGAGCAGTACGTGTAAGCGTCTATTTAACCAATTTCAGCGTCGAAAAGAATTCGAGTAGCGGGTTAGCATTTATGTGAAGCGGTTATAAATCTGGGTTAAATCGACTGAATGCCGGATTAAATCCTGAAATGCTGTTTTAACCTTTGAACAGCTCAATTAGTTTTCATTGAAGACATGCATACTTGGTATAAATTTTTTTGCTATGCAAAATTAATTAATTACGACAACGACAATTTCTTTGTAGAAAACGCAAATTTTTCCTTTTGTTGGCAAACAAAATTTATTTCACTGATTAAAAATATGCCATATAAAGGCAAATTTATGAGATTATATTTACTTACAGGAACTTATATTTGCAATGCTTCTTCTGGTCTTCTACTTTTGAACACTCCGATTCAATCTTTTGAGTCGAGTAACTTTGACTTCCGCAAATATTCTACTTTTTCTTTCCCTCAAGCAAGTCACCAATCAATATCTAATGTCACTATGACGTTTTCGTTGCAGTCCCTCTTTCCGCCTGGTAGAGCGTGATGTGCCTGTAGTTGGTTCTTTCATTTTAAGAATTTCGTTTCTTCTGTCAAATGTATGTCAAATGTAAATGAAAAGAAAACGAAAGTAAAATAAAACCAAATGAATGCGTGTTATTACATTGTGTGGGCGCGGTCGGTTTTTCTATTTCCGTGCAGATATTGTAGGATCATCCATACGTGCGAATTTTTTCCATTGTATCTGCAGTCATTTCTAAGTAATGGTAAAAGTAAAAATTCCCTTGCATACGCTACACCGCTTGACGTACAAAAGGGTATTAGGTTTGTGCGGTTGTTGTGGAATAGGACTTGAGATTAATTCAGCTTTTACTATACCGATTGCCTGTCTGTTTTGTATGTCAATCTTGCTTTCCGTTCTTCAACCTGCCTGCTACAATTTCTGAGATGTTTTAATGAAATTTGGTACAATGACTTGGTTCGGTTCAAGCACGAACGCTGTTAAAAATGCTTCGGATCGGACGACTTTTTTGAGCATTTGCTTAGTTTAAAAAGCTTTTTTTTATTTTTTCTTATTCACCACTAAGATCCTAATTAATAAAATCAAAGAATATAATGTTGGCTTTATATCGACCCGCAGAAGTTGGCATACGAAATACAATATTGACACACAGTGTCGACACAGGAATAGGAATTTGACAAGAACGTTTTAAAATCATTTCCATATTTAAAGTTATAAAAGAAAGTAGTCCCCTCTTAATAGCCACAATACGTAGACAATATCTAAAAAGGCGGAAGATTTTAAGATGTATATATATATATATATATCTTTCTATTTCTCTTAATAGCCACAATACGTAGATAATATCTAAGAACGCGGAAGATTTTAAGATGTATTTACCTGCAACCTTTCTATTTCTGTTTATTGATCTTCAAAAGGTAGTTTTATACCCACCACTGAAGGATGGGGGTATACTGGTTTTATTTTTTCTCATAATGTACAGTACACAGTATACCTTCGATATAGGTATCAAATGAAAGGAGTTGGGGGGAGTAGAATGCGATAAAGTGTGTTAGCTATAATTCAATTATGGTGGACGTTTAATACAAAACGTCTTGGAGCGTTTAGAAAAAATCAGTTTCTTGGATATCAAAATCTTAAGCGGACCAAGCGCTCGTGCGGTGGGTATGCGAGATTCGGCCTCCGTCGAATACAACTTTCTTACTTGTTTTTTAATGAAAAAGTGTTTACGAAATACCTGGGTATGTACACAGAAAGTCATTCAGATAGCAATACGTTATGTTTAATTGCGAATAGGATCAATTCGCCACAGTTTAGTTAAGTTTGAAAAAAGGAAGGAAAGAGAAAGGAATACTACTATATGTTAGAAAAAGTAAAACCCCACTTAGACCCGAATGCATGCATACAACCAAGTGTAGTTGTGGACGAACTTAAATTTTTCATGATTTTTGGTTAGAGTATTGTGTAGTGTGACCGATTTTGTATTACCATGAATCTGAATGTAGAGAGTGGTAAGATTGCGTTTTACGTAAGAATGTGTGTGCCCGTATGTTCAATTGTTGGTATGTGCGAATAAAAAGCAAATAGGAAATCGATACGCATACTGAACCGTCGATGGTAGTTTGATGGTTGAATAAGTTTGAATGTAGTGCACGTCTATCTACTGACATATCCGAATTATTATAAGCTTGTAAGCGGAAGAAATATAGAAAAAAAACTACAACATATATCCGGCTTCGGTTGCATTTTTGATATCTCAAATTTTTTTTACATTACATCCTCATTTTTTATACCATGTGTTTATACAATAAGAATGAAGCTGGAGGCGATTGGAATTCTCTTTCATGCAGGCTTAAAGAAATCTGATGAGATATTCAAGAACTGGTGAGAAGGGAACTTTTTTGAGATATCAATTTAGGTTTGCCGAGAACAAAATGGAATTTGAGTGTACTTAAGCACCTTAAAGGTAAATGTTATTGTAAACAGTACACCTTGCCTCTTAACTTTACTCATTAAAAGATACTATCAGCGTCCTTAGATGAATTCTTTCATTCGAACTGTTTTTCATTACATTCGCTTTACATCGATTTCATTTGCTTCAGGAGCTAGGGTTTTCTTCCTACTCCATCTTATAAAATTGTTGTGTTACAAATGGTTGGACAAAGTTAATAGGACGTGTTTTCTGAAAATGTATCGAAAAAAACCCGAACAATTTGAAAGGCGACCATTGACTGGATGGTCACAAATACATGTATTGTTTTATGAATTTAACTTGTTTGCATGAGCGCATATACACACTCTCGCACACACTCATGTAGATATTCATATATACATATACGTGTATGTAACGCATTGATACGCATTGATATGAATATGCAAAGCGTAACGTATGTACGCCGCGCTAACTACGAATGAAAAATCTTTTGATGCATGCACATGCCAAAATCGAGCTGGCCATGCTCATCATTCATGCATAAATACCAAAGTGTCCGTTTATTTCTGCTTTATGGGAATGTACAAATATGTATGTATGCATATATGTGTATTCATTTATAGAATATCATTTATTGTTTTTAAAATTTCAATTTAATGACCGATGAGTTTATACAAGATTGTAAAATATTTGAAATGAAACAAAAAATTGAAATAATCTATTTTAACAATTACATAGCGCTAACGTTTTCTCTTGATTTTTATTTTCAATCAAAATGTTAAGAGTTTAGAGAGAGAGCGCCCTTTTTATTAATTTTTTTTTTTTTTTAAACGTTACTATTATTATTTGGCGATGCCTTATCAAGGCCACTTATGTGAAATTCAATTATTTTCAATTTTGATTTTTGAACGAAATTTCCTTTTTTTTTGTTTGTTACTCTTCATCTAATTTTATTTTATTTTTTTTTCCTTTTGACCATATTTGCTCTCTAGTGTCTGTGCCTATATATCATATGATAGTAGTTGTGTATATGTGTATGTGTGTGTGTGTGTGTGTGTGTGTGTGTGTGTGTGAGTATGTTCATGTTTATGTTTAGATAAATAAGTTTTGTGTTGATGTTTGCAAAAGTCTAGTTGTTTGCGAGCAAATATTGAAACTATGTGCTGTGGCCATCAAAATTTAATTTGTATGTTTGGCCATATGTTTAATTCAATATTTGCTTACAGCTTAGCTCATGGCAATCGAATTAAGAATATTTTGGCATGTTTCTCTTCCTTTACCTCTTCACTTATAGGAATGTAAGGCATGCACATGTACATATACATCTATGCAAGTGCCTAAATATGTATGTTTGTGTATATATTTAAATAATATTGATTTAATAAAAATCATTTAAGACATTTAAGACCAGTTGATTGGTTTTCTGACTAATATCGAATTGGTTGCGCTGCTTGGATAAGAGAGAAACAGCAGCGTAGTTATACTTTTGTAGTAATATCTGTTGAAAGTTGTTTGGCTACGTTGACGCAAATTACAAATTATCCCATCTTGATAAGCAAAATATCTCATTAAAATTAATGAGAAAAGATTCTGTTAAGCCAGAAAATCGAATACTTGCGAACGTTTTGTCATGTGTGAGGCAAAATACCTGATCATTTTTTTATATCAATCGTCCAATACGAGCTACCTAACTCTTCAGCGGAAAAGCGTTTCCAATTAGGTAACTGAGATCCTCTTAATTAATAACATATTTGGAACATCAATTCAACATATAACATATCACTCTATAAGTTCGTAGGATGGTTAATAAGACAAAACCTTTTAGAAAAAATTCGATTTTATTCACTAACATAATCTCCTTCACGAGTTATACATTCACCTCAAGGCTTCTTTAACGTTTCAATGCATTTCTTATAGAACGATTTGTACAACTGCGTTTCAGTTTCAGCAATCACTTCTTCATTGGTGTCGAGCCTTTTTGCGGCGAGCTTTTTTTTGCGTTTTGCGAACAGGTACTAGTCGCTGGGGGCTAAATATGGAGAATAACCCGTGGAATTGCTGCTATAGCGTACACAGCTTTTTCCTTTCCTTTAGAAAATTTTTAGAGCCGCTGGTCCGAAATATACCTCGGGAGATACATCATATACTTTTGTTTACTTACTTAGTTATTTACATACTTCCTTTGCTTACTTTTGATCAATAGCAAAGTTCTCCGTCTCTATGTCGTAAGAGGTTACAATACCTTTTATCATATCAGACGCAAAGCCATCACGAAGCTCTATTGACCGTTCAAATCTCTCAATCCACTTGAAATTGAGTGAAAATATATAACAAAATCTCTACGTGAAAGCGATGCTATGCGTTCATTATTGCGAGGAAGATTTACTGGCTACTGAAGTAATAGAGAGGTCTAACAGTATTGCTAAGTCGTAGGAAAAAGATTAAAGCACTAAGTCTGGATAGCACTTCTGTTACCGTAACACACATAAAAAAAATTTAAATTCTCTATAGATTTGCTACGTAGATTGCAGAGAATTTTTGTGGAACATATTTCTACTATGAAACAATCGAACAGATAAAATGTGAACAACAACCAAAAAAACGCAAATAAAACAATTAAAGATATCCTATTGGGACACGGCCCACTATTAAATGCCCTACGCTATTTCGCTTAACACGGTTTATATAACGATGCATCAAAATCAGGTCTTATAATGGAAATGGTTCGATCTGAACCATATTCAAAAATGTTCGTTCTTAGGCCCAAACATATTGATGTACGAAATTGGTCGGCAATGGGTCTAAATAAATTTATTGTGGCTTTTGCCTACATCAGCACAAACTTAATATATCGATGTATCACAAGTGGTGCACAGTATAAAATGTAACGGCCAAGGAGTAAAAAGTCTCTTTATGTTGCTTTCAAAAATTTTAATGTATAGCTGCCATCTAAGGTATGGATAGCACCAATAAAAAATTAGAAAAATACCTAAAAGTTGAGACTTTGAAATATGTTCTTCGCCTTTCCAACGAAGTCAAGATGACTATTTCCATGCCCTTTTTTCTTAACAAAGCAGTATAATTATAAAACAAAGCGAAATCTATCATTGCAAGAATAAAATTATGGAATGCCGAGTTAATAAAGAATTTTGCTCAGATTCTGTCAGAATGTACTGCGAAGAATCTATATATTCCAATTTCTATTAACTATAACGTATTTTTATACCCATCTCCGAAAAATGAGAGGTACATTCATTTTGCCAAAACGTTTGCAACGGTCAGAAGAAAAGTTCAGAGGCCCCGCAAGGTGAATATATTCTTGACCAGCATCGAATTCTTCTTCTTCTTCGTCTTCTTTGAATCGTTTCAAACACGTCCGTCAGTCCGCCTTTCTAATGTCTGCCGTAAACATTCAAATCTGGCAGAAACTTTGGAAGGTCATGCACGAAGGTTGGCGTAAAAAATGGGCCAAATTGGTCGAAGGACACGTCTACAGTATTATGTAAAGTCGGAGTCTTTTTTCAAAAGGAACAAAAATGGGTTTTTGATCATTAATCACAAAGCAGATAAATGTACAAAAGGTTTTAAGGCATACTCTATGAGCGATGTTGCAATACCTGTAGAAAAATGGGAAAAAGTTATCATGCCTACCCAATAGTGTATGTACCAAACTCTAATTTTTTTTCATATCTTTATAACGCGCAGAAACAAGCTTCAACAACTCCATTAAGTATACAAATTCTTGGCCAGTTTCAAATTTGGAATGCACCTAAGTATGTCCGTCTGTCCAATTGCGAAATGAAAACATCGGATGTAAATTTGCAATAGAATTTCGAAGTGACCTATACTTTTCAAAAGACACGCCTACAGCGCCTACATGCCTATGTGGCAAGAACTTTTATTTTGAAAATAGAAAAAATCGCTCGCGCCCGCTTCCAATTATTTTATTTTATATTTTTATTTATTTATTTATTTACTTTAACAGTCGAATTCTTATACTAATTAATATTAAAAACTAGTATGACGTATGTAAGGAGAAGAAAAAAAGAAGAAAAGAGCATGTACGTAGCTAGCAAAGAAGCGCACCCATAACTGGAAAAAATTTAAGTTGCTGGTGAACCCCTAAGCCATTGCAAACAATCAAAAGCTTGGCAATCGATAAGAGTAAACAGCACCAGTTAATTTTCGAATCATAACTAGATGCTGAGACTGCAAGTTGGTTTAAATGCGACATAGGCAAAGCCACCCATAGGAAGGAGACCACACAACAGAGACATACTCAAGTATTGGTCTAACTACGACCATGTGTAGCCTTTTTGTAATGTAAGGATTCTTAAGCTCTTTGGACTAATCGCGGATCTATCGTTACTTAAAGAGAGCTCAATGTGCAAACTAAAACGTAATCTATGGTCGAATAGAATCCCTAGTTCGATGATCGCATCTACATTTTCCAACTTGTGTGAATAAGTGAAGTACCGAATATAGAATGACTTCCCTCTTGAAAAAGAAAGCTTCTTTCATTTTTTTTAGATTTAATTTCATAAAATTTAACGAGCACCATGCAACCAAATTATTGACACTGATAAAATTGCGATTCCAAGAAGAAGAAGAAAGAAAACAGTTTAAGATCGTCAGCGTACTTTAAAATCTGGCTGGGAAATTCATGCGAGATGATAAAGTTAAACAGAACCCTGAATGATCTGTTATGCTGATAAGAGCTTGCCCATTTCACTAAGTAGAAAGGGAAGCGTGGAGTTTGAAGTTATGAAGTTATGAAGATAAGTTACGATGAAATAAGTCAAACGCTCTCCTAAGATGGATATATACGACATCCGTGCGAGAGCCACTGGGAAAAGCGTTGCAAATATGGCAAGTAAACTCTAAGAGATTTGTGACAGTAGATCTTTCTTTCCGAAAACTATGCTGGAATGGAGAAATATAAGATTTAACAAGAAAAGCTAAATGCTGAGTATCAATTCGTTCAAACAATTTAGGTAAGACATCTAACTTTGCGATGTCTCTATAGTTCTCAGTGTGATGAATATTTCCACATTTGTGAATTGGAATCTGGAAATTAGTCTTCCAACACAAAGGGAATACATCTGATGTCAAGCACTGATTAAAAATGATTGAAATAACACCACATAGCTCGACAGAGCATGACTTGAGTTAAGATGAAATCCCATCAGGTTCAGGCGCACAACTATATTTTAGAGACCTCAAATCATCTAAAATGCCATTTTCTGAAATGATCAAGCTAGGAATCAAAACGGAGTTAGTTGTCGAATCGGAATTCACGGTTGAAAAATTTCGTTGGAACTATTCAGCAAAGAGATTTGAGGTTCCAATATCACCAGAGGACTAAGAGCCATTGAAACAAACATGCAAGGGATAAATGGAGATTTTTCTCTTGGGGCTCACAAACTTAAAAACATATTTGGGATTGACATTTCCTATTTTTGTTATTTTTGTTTTTGCGTGTGTTCTGTTTTAGAGGGCATGAAAATTTTATTCTTTTACTCTTTTTTGTCTTTTTTAGGATGAAGGTGA
>CCAG010015683.1:0-131071 GCA_001077435.1 Glossina morsitans morsitans
TTCGAATCATAACTAGATGCTGAGACTGCAAGTTGGTTTAAATGCGACATAGGCAAAGCCACCCATAGGAAGGAGGCCACACAACAGAGACATACTCAAGTATTGGTCTAACTACGACCATGTGTAGCCTTTTTGTAATGTAAGGATTCTTAAGCTCTTTGGACTAATCGCGGATCTATCGTTACTTAAAGAGAGCTCAATGTGCAAACTAAAACGTAATCTATGGTCGAATAGAATCCCTAGTTCGATGATCGCATCTACATTTTCCAACTTGTGTGAATCAATGAAGTACCGACTATAGAATGACTTCCCTCTTGAAAAAGAAAGCCTCTTTCATTTTTTTTAGATTTAATTTCATAACATTTAACGAGCACCACGCAACCAAATTATTGACACTGATAAAATTGCGATTCCAAGAAGAAGAAAGAAACAAGTTTAACATCGTCAGCGTACTTTAAAATCTGGCTGGATTTAATCATCGTGGAATAGTTTATGTATAAATTTAATAAAAGAAGCCCTAAGTGGCCGCCTTGAGAGACGTCAGACATTAGTCTTCCAATACAAATGGAGTACATCTGATGTCAAGAACTGATTAAAAATCATTGAAATAACACCACATAGCTCGACAGAGCATGACTTGAGTTAAGATGAAATCCCATCAGGTTCAGGCGCACAACTATATTTTAGAGACCTCAAATCATCTAAAATGCCATTTTCTGAAATGATCAAGCTAGGAATCAAAACGGAGTTAGTTGTCGAATCGGAATTCACGGTTGAAAAATTTCGTTGGAACTATTCAGCAAAGAGATTTGAGGTTCCAATATCACCAGAGGACTAAGAGCCATTGAAACAAACATGCAAGGGATAAATGGAGATTTTTCTCTTGGGGCTCACAAACTTAAAAACATATTTGGGATTGACATTTCCTATTTTTGTTATTTTTGTTTTTGCGTGTGTTCTGTTTTAGAGGGCATGAAAATTTTATTCTTTTACTCTTTTTTGTCTTTTTTAGGATGAAGGTGATGGGTATAAAAGATTCGGTCACGGTCGAATATAATTTTCGTACTTGTTAGTTATCTTTTTGTTATAGTTTCTGCTCGCATATCATTCGCAGCAGAAGTGTTATTAGCTGGAATACCAAACCTACTATTGGTGATTTTTTAGTCAAATTTTGTTTGAGCTTCTTCTACTATCACATACTACTATCTAGAATTAGATCTATAATATCATGCGATAACAGAATATTTCATTATGCTCACCATAATATTCTTCCTTGACAATTGTTACGCTTTTTCAGTCACTTCAAATCTTTAAGAGATTCATTGTGATCTTCAGTTACAATAAATATAACTGCAGTTAAGCATCAATGAAAACAGTACGTTTTATAATCAGAACTTTGTAATATTCGGAAATTTTCATAAGCACCCACCCACAGGAAAGTTTCTCGAAAGAGAGACGAATAATTAAAAGGCAAGCCCTGGTTTTTTTACAGAGTTAGTTTGCAGAGTTAGATTGGAAATTAACAAAATTAGACTTTAGTTTTCAATCAAAAAGCAATAGTAACTTGCTCACGCATTTCCTGTTCGAATTTCACGTCGACGCCAAAACTTATTGTACCAATTCCGGTATCGACTAAGCCTTGCATATAATAACAATTTGGATCTTCCTTCGTCTTTACGTTACAATCGCATATTCTGTTATGGAAATTTATGTACCGTTCCAATACGATGAGTATTTCAGACAAAAATAATGATGGCAACCGAATCTAGTTTTGATTAGTAACCTGAGGTAATCAAATATGAATGTAAGTATAAAACTTCAATCAAAAAATATGAAATTTGTGCGTTTGTTGGACTTGAAGAGATTGGGAGAGATAATAAAAAATTTCACAAAAACCATTGCAGACTAAAGGCAATGGTGTGACATGCCCTTAGAATAAATTCTGGTTAGCAATTATATTTTATTTTCTTTTAATTAAAGTGATTGCGCAATACTACGCTGGCATGTTATGTTTAATTAGCAAACTAAGCAAAGTTAGTTCGATTTAGTATACAAGCAATTAAAAATTCTTCAGTGACATTGATAACTAGTAAGCAGAGATAAAGAGAAAACGTGAGGAAGAATATGCAGCAATTAAACATGAGATGCATAAAGAAATAAAACATTTACTCGTTATGATGTTTGCTAATAAGCATAAATGGGTTGCCAAAAATTCGCTACATAAGGCTTCAAAAAGGGAGGAATTTTTAATGAAAATTGCTTTACAAATGTGGATGGAAAATATATATGTGTCCATATAACAAATAAAAACTTTATGCAAATATCAACACTAAACGTAATGCATTATCATCCTCGTCAGCATTATACGGTAAATATAAAAATAAACAGAAACTAGAGGAGGATGAAAAAGCTAGAATTGCTACACATTCTATCCTAAGAGCTGATTACCGTACCGTGTGATAATTTGTTGATTATGTCATTTTATAAACTTAAATATAAACCCATTTTATTAAAAAAAAAAAATTCCAAAAATCTGAAACATAAGCTTCAACTTTCTGCCTCTATTTCCGCAATAGCTGCACAGTACATCAGCTTGTTATAGAATTTGTTTTTGCGTTTTGCTAACGAAAGTAATAAACTAATAAACTCAGATTTTTTTGCTAATGATACTAAAAATTCCACTATTATTTGCGGAATATTATCTAGGAAAGAAAAATGCAAACTCTTTTTATTGGTCTAAATAATCCTTTAAAGAAGAATGACATAAAAAGACGATTGTGGGTGTGGTAAAGCGTTAAATAATCAAAAAAATTTAATTTCCCGAACGTAATCGTATCGCAGTGTACGGGCACTTGGAACTTGCTATGCCTGTTGCTCGAAACATGATTTTTGAAAACGGCACGCAGCAGGATTCAAGCGACTTGTATTTTTTCATTTTGACTCCTTTCCAGGTCGTCTGGAGAAATGCCTTGTGAATCTCGGCAAGTTAAAATATTATTATAATCTACACCACTTGTGGTATAAGTGCCTGCTAATGTGTGGATGTACACGACCCACCTTTTAATATACCGATCGATTCAGAATGACTATCTGAATAACTTTTTGCATCGATCCAAGCGTGTCTGTACCTCTGGCCGTCTTGCATTCTTTTCTTCAAGTTACAGGTCGCAATTTTTGACATATTTTGGCAAAGTTGGCTATGCCACGGTGTTTTGGCCCCAGAGCTAACGCTATTGACACTTTTCCGACCGCTTCTTATGTAATGTCTTATTTTGGAAAGACGTTCTATGAATAGCTTTATTAAGCGAAATCGTGTAGGATATATAATTGTGGGCTGCGGTCCATCGCAAAGTTTTTACTTGTTTAATAATAAAACCGTGGCCATTTCTCCATCGAAAATTAATCGTTTTTATTCAAACAACTGCCAATCACACGAAACGTAATATTTCTACAAAATTATAAGTATTTCTCTCCTACGTATTTCTCCAGACATAGGATGTAGATTGAATTTCTTTTTTCACTAGCTGCACTGTCTAGCAGAGCCCCGTAAATTGACAGAGACTCGCGGGAATGCCTGTGGCTGCTGCTGCTTTTTAATATTTTTTAGGTTTAATTCTTTTTTTCTGAAATACTCAAATATAAGCCAAACAATCTTATCAAAAATTATTGTTTTGTCAAGCTTTCTTGTCAAAAGACCTCGTTTTTTCGGCTGTTAGAGTAGTATTACTACTTAAAAAGAAAAATTTAACTAGCGTTAGGTTAGCCTACTGTACGCAGCCCACAATTTTGTCTTTGCTAAAAGGTGGGCTAGCTTGACCAAAATTAGAAAATACCAGCATAAATAAACAAAGAAATTCTGTTTGGTGTTATAAAAAATTTTAAAAAATTCATTGTTACTATTTACCATATAGTTTATGTATAAAATCGGCGAAATGTTACAATATAAAAATTTTTTACCGAATTTGTTCAAGTTCAGTCTTTTGATATGTTTTAAACGATGTTAAAACGCATCAGAAAATCCTAATTTCATTACTATGTCTAGTTCCTATCACAGCCAAAATCGCCTCAAATATGCTCACACCACATACATAAGATGTTAAATTAATTGTATGGGTAGAGGTACGTTTCCTTTCACTTGATTGAATAATTTTCAGATATTTTAAGGAGCGTTTTAATGTAGAAACAAAAGAAAACACAGTGGCCCAATAAAGTCTACATTCAGAGGCGCAAAGTAAGCTTTCTCTTATTAAGAACTGCATTCATGGGTTAATGGTCGAAAAATATATTTCATGAGAAACGAAGACTAATATTGAATAACACTTCAAAGTCAAGAAGGGAAAATTCGGAAATAGGAAGACCAATTGGAATTAATCGTACTACTGTCCAGATTTTCATAAAAATTTACGATACCGCAATTACTACAGAAAATAAGCACAAGTCAAGCCGACCACACAAACTTACAGAGTGTGAAAAACGAAATATTAACAGAATTGTAACGATTTAACCCAAACCGGGTTCTTTTGATATTGCGAAAGATTAAGAAAGATATAAGCAAATTGTATTCATATACAGATATAATCAGATGTAATCATTCATATTCAGATATAAGCAATGGTATTCAACCCGAAACCGGTCGAAGTGTTTCAACAGCCAGTGATTGTCAAAACGGCATTACAAGAAAAAAACCATATACAAAATCCATTTAAATGGGGAGGTCATATTTGAGGCGATTTTGGTGATGAGTGGGCCTGGACATAGTAATGAAATTAGCGGTTTCCGTTTGTTCATACCGTAATTGTGCATAAGATTCAGTAGCAGTAGATAGCGGTAGGATTGGTTTGTTTTATATGTGCTCCGGCCTTAATATTTTTTAATTTTAATGTACATTTTATTTGTTTTCTTTTAATTCGGGGTAAGTCATAACTTAGCGAAGACATTTTTAGCGAAGATGGGAATCTTAACAAATGTGGTTTATTTTGGTGGACTTTCTTCACTTCATTAAAATTTAGAGAACATTTTAATTATCCAACGCAGCGAAGTCAAACGAGAAAAACAAGTAAATAATGCGCATATAAAACCATAGCTTAATTCATGGCGTATGAGTTACATTTACACAATAATCGCTATGAAATCTTAAGAAAAGAGTTTGATTTTTTTTTTTGAATTTTGCGTAAACTTTACGAGAATCCGTTGTCATTTGGCGTTGCTCGTAAATGTTTCAAAATCGAAATATTGTTAAATCAAGGACATTGGAAAGATATTTGAAATGGCTTACTGATATGCTAATTGAAAGCGTTTAAACGACGCTAATTTTGCGGTTTTATCTTTTGTCCTTATTTCTTTTATTCCTGGGTGTTGGAAAAGCCGTAAAATTAAATTAAATTTGCATACGATATGAATTGGTGGGCAGAATAAAATGCTCATGTTAGCTACATTTTCGTTGTGCGCCGGTTTTAACGAATGGGTAAAAAGAAAATATATTAACTGACTAGAAAAAATGCAAAAGCAACAGATGAATAAATCACTGACCTAATTCAGGGAGAGACATAAGAATAAAAGAAATGGTTTGTGACAAGATTTTTATATAAAAGCATTATATACTAAACTATTTAAAATATACGCTTATGCGCCCTTGTCGGTTTGTTTATATTTTTTAACGATTACAAAAGCAAAGCTAAAATTGAACCAACAAAAGTTTAAAATCCCACTTTTATAGTACATGGTCATGTAACAAATGATGATTACCGCAGCTGCTATGGTGCTTATATACATGCATGCATACCATCACATTTCCATTTGTCTTGGACTCTTAAAGAGAAGCATACAGGAAACAATATTTAAATTTTAAGCACGTATTCGACCAGCAGGAAATAAGAAAAGAAAACAAAATTTTCAGAAAAGAATATAATAAAACGTTACGAATAACAGTAAACATATTTCTTGGCAATTCTCTTCTTTGTTGTTGTTGTTGTTGTGATGCGTGTTAAGTTTTCTACTCTCGTCTACTCTGTTTGCTTTTCCTACTCTCTCTCGCTCCCCCTCTCTCTCCCTCTCTACTTCTTTCTTCACAATGCTAGTCCTTTCGGGTATTTCTAAAAGGGAATGTTTACAGTGATTTCATAGAATTTATTTCATTTTTCATCATTTTTCGGACTCTTTCCGTTGTGATTTTTTTTTTTTTTCAAAATACTTATCACTCAAGAGAGTATATTAACTTTGACGAATGATTGTGACAGTAAGAAATAATATAAAATGAACTTCTTTGTCTAGACGTCTTCGTATTAAAATGGTTAGCTGCCATTTAAAGGTTTATGAGTTGATGAAAATTTTTCAATGTCAATGCCTTTGTGTTCATTTTTTTACAAGATTTCTCCTTGAATTCTGTATTTCGATGTCGGCCAACGAGGTCCAGCAAATGTACCCTTAAGTCCAATAAATGTGACCATAAGTCTAATAAAAATGTCTCAAAGTCCAATGAACGTACTCCTATATCTCAAAACAATACCCCTAAGCCAAATAAAAGTAACCCTAAGCGCAACAACAGTACACCGAGATGTACTAAAAGTACCCCTAGGACCCTCGAGGATTCGTATTAAACTGATTTTACTCTCACTTTGCCAATTTATTTTTCTTTTTGCTTCAACGAACTTGACATTTTTCCCAAAAAAATTGTAACACTTGCGTTTTGTATTAGCTTTTCCCGTCTTTTTTTCGAGATTTATTTTCGCTGATTCTTCAATTTCTTTAAAAATATTTTTTTTTTTGCTTTTTGGAAGTTTTATGGATTGCTGACAGTTAGCGCCTGTAGTGACTCGTGTAAAATTCTCATGAAGTGAGTGCGTGTATATATGTGAATGCTTTCGTTTAATTGCATGTATGTACGTATTTCGGTAGATGCGCTGTATGGCTGTTTGATGATGACGATGATGAAAGAATAAATAGAGTCAAAAATTTACTCAATCGGAAAAAATGAAAAAAAAGCGAAAAACCGAACTTGGTGAAAAACGGCTTTTGTCCCAGTTTTCCAATGGTCCCACTGGATGCTAAAACTTGCTAGTTTGTCGTAAATAAACACTCATACCCTCATGTCGGTATATATTTTTATATATATGTATATATATAGAAGCAAACAACTCTGTAGAAAATTTTTATATTGCTCTTATGTTCCGTTATGTTAGTACTTTTTTTTTGTTTACTTTTTTGCTCCATTTTCGTAAAACAGAAAAAAGTTAGAAGATTGTCGTACGGAGTTATGTTGTAAATTGGCTTAGTAAGTATTATTTTTAGTTTGCTAGCCTTTGCCAGCCTGTGCCTGTGTTTGCTTATATACAATAGTAAAAAAAAAAAGAAAGGAGTTAATTAAACATCTGTAATAAATGAGTTAGAGTCTAGTTCGGTTTTATTTTTTATGTATTTATAAATATATATATAAAATAATATATATATATATATAAATATATAAATAAATAAAGTGTTTGTACGCATTTATTAAAGCATTATTTAAAGCGTAAAGAAAAAGTTTTTCCTATTATGTGTCTTTGTTGTGTCACATAAATTTCTTCTTTCGCCAGAATTTTTCGTATAAATCCATTCATGTACAATAATAAAAAATGAAAAAACCCTACGAAACAAAGCGAGAGTGTTTTAAAACAAAAGGAAAAGAAAAATAAACAAATAGAGAGTGAGAGTAGAATAATATCTTCAATGTTTTACATTCCCATTCAAACATGTTCACTATATGTGTACAAGCCTGAATGCGTGTTCGTATGTGTTGAGTTTGCCTCTGCTTCTGCCTGTGACAGTTACAAATTGTGCAATGACAGCAATGTCAAAAATGTTGATGATGGTGCAGTAGTGGTGGTGGTTTTGTTGGTGGTAAAGTCTTCATAAAATACTCAACTGTGTGAAATTACAACAAAACCACATTTTCAACTGCCTTGCATATCTATATATAAACACACACACACACACACACACACACGCACGCATGCACATATCCACGTGTATTATATACCATAGCAGGTGTTTTATTTGGATTAATTATCTTACAAATCTTTAATAGGATTTTGAAGTTTCCCTATTCAAAATGGAAGATTATCAATCTGGCTTGGCTGGGGTTTAATTTTCTTTTAAAAGACAAATTTCGCTTGATGATGCCTTAAAAGTTATTTTAATATTTCAATAATAGTGAATATAATAATAACATTGTGCTGTCAGGATAGGATTAGCATTTGATAACTATCTGCAACTTCCTTTTTGAGACTAATAAGGATTTCTGACTTCAAATAAACAATAAGTAGTTAAAGCACTTCGCTTTCGCTAAATTGGTTCAATATTTCGAAAATCCATAATTAAGGAAACTATACTGCGCTTGAATTTACTTTTCTTTTTTATTTACAAACTAACTTCTTCTTCAAAGCAGTGAAAAGCTAGTAAACCGTTCGATAACACATTTACCGCCGAAAGTAATTGACTGCAGGAAAACTATTACTATAGTAAAACTGAAGGAAAGATCGTCTTTCGAAACTAGCGAATATTCGTTTAAACAAGCAAACACAATGCAGTGAGCCATTCATGTGCACCGCGTCATTTTGCTTCGTACAGTTATCCAGAAAGCGGCTTTCAAAGCGGCTTGGACGGGAAGTGGTCGAAAAAGTGAAACCATCTGAACGATTGCCGATTTTTTTTTTTTACTACTACTTATGTAATACGGTAACATCTGGAAAGAAGCGAGAAAAGAAAAGGATATAGAGAAGCTATCGCTGCCTAGTGGGTGTGTGCCCAATCGGCGCTGAACATTCACCATACCTACAGCCGTTGAGGCCAAAGCACGTCGGTGTAGCAATTTTATCGAAATATTTAAAATATTGCGTCCTCTATGATCCGATTGAACAAAAATATGTTTGTAAAAGCACTGAACACAAGGAATGCATTTGCATCGGGCATCATGTCCTCAAATGTCTAAACGCCATGCTTTGATTATACATGTAGTTGGACATATCGATTGCATTGCATTGCACGAGTGAAAATTATATAAAAGAAGTGTTTACTTGACGTGCGATCGCGAATGCGTTCATTATGTTCAGCGATTAAAAACATAGACCCAAATCCTCCTTCAAGATTCAGTGAATTAACCTCAAAGAGAATTCTATTTGTTGACAATATCG
Organism: Glossina morsitans morsitans; assembly: GCA_001077435.1. Taxonomy (NCBI): domain Eukaryota; kingdom Metazoa; phylum Arthropoda; class Insecta; order Diptera; family Glossinidae; genus Glossina; species Glossina morsitans. Next base: position 9,168 of record CCAG010015683.1, read on the forward strand.
TGGATTCGATAAATTTCAGTTTGCAATAACGTTTGTCCAAATGGCGGCGATATCTTTGTGACTTGAAGGACCGTGTAAAAAAGTTACGCTAGAAACTATTATTAACACGGCGAATGGTCAGCACAATGCAAGAAAAGTTGTATATGAACATGTGAACGATTATTTCGATAAAGAATTTGGTTAATTTCGAAACGTTGTTGAGGTGCTGAGGGGGTGAGGGGCATGAAAAAGCTTGCAAAGCTTATTGAAAACAACTAACAAAGGCAGAATGATTGCGTTATTTAAAATGTGGTCGCCTCTTAAGAAAGAGAACATATTATCCCTATTGGGCCACTTGGCAATTTCTCTTCTGCTTCCATTCTATTCTGTTTTTGTACCTCTTCTCATAATCATGAAACATTCAGCAAGTAAAAGCGTCAACAAAATTTACATACGCGCCATGTATTCCCTTTAAATTAATTATAAGATAGTTGTTGATTATGTTCTTCTAAAAATGCGCTTTTTTAACAACTTTATTTGGAACAATGGAATTAATTGCTATTATTAATGCCCAATTTCACCGTTGATTTATGGGCCGAATATTGGAGTTGAACAAAAACTTTATAACTGGCTTGAACCATTGCACTTGTCGTTTGCTGTAAATAACGGTGTGTTCGATAAATTTTAATTTATGATGTAACTGGCGAATATCGTTGTATTGCTTCGTCGAACACAGGTACGTATGTAAACACCGAATACCAATGAACCGAAAAATTTTCTCATACATATTTTAGCTTGATAGAAATGATCAAATGCTCGCTTTAAAGTTGCGTTCACTTTCAATTTCTTTCTATTGAAATTTAGAAACGGGTAATAACGAATTAATTACTCCGTTTTTCTAGCACTTTAAAGCAGTATAAATTGTTTATTTGCATTGGTGCATCTGCCATTCATTGAGTAGATTTTCTTTTCGTTTCGTTCAACTTTCGGCTGTTTCTGTCTATTCACACTCGCTAGGAACTTGAAAATATCGGTTACCGTTGACAAGAAAACACTTCGTTAACAGTGAGCTGGGTTCTGGTGAAGACACGTTAGGTTTGAAGGTTGGTACTATTGGTAAAAATCATGTTATCATGCATCAACAATCTTCCTACTTATGCATGTCGTCCTACGACTTTATTGAGTGTTCTGGTACATTACAATGGCATATTAACGAATTAAATTGTTGGCTGTTCCTACCATTTCTCTGAGATTTACCTTGAGACTACAATTTTTTATTGAAAATTGGTTTCTTCTATTGACTTTGTTAAAACGATACGTAGAATTCTTATTAAAATGACACATGTATTAATATGTTTGTTTTTAAATTTTTCGAGTTCAAAGACTCTTTTAGGTAACATTATACCTCACATCGTTTATTGTTGAGAGAATGCAAGAGTATGCTTAAAAATAATATTTTGCGGTTTCATACGACCTGCTATACCAATTTGGCGGTAAGCAATCCATGTTAAATTTGCAATGTGATAAGTAAATATGTAAGCACCGCTATGTTAAAACGCATCAACAAATATCTATCCATCCATTTTCTATAAATATATAGAGATGACTTTTGCAAATTGAGACTGATGATGCAAATGTGTTAAATCAAAGCAAAAATGCCAAGCAATGCATGTTACATAAGCACGCATGCAAGTACAAATAACTGAAAAGAGAGAGATGGAGAAAGAGAGAGAAAGAAAGTAGAAGACTTGTTACAGCAAAACAAACTCGAATATGTTTTCAACGTTAAATTGTCGTTTTCTTGTTACTCTGCAGCTTCTAGAGGAAGCATGTTTACAAGGCTACAGTATGAGTACATATGTACATGGAGTACATGCATATATATATAAATATGTATTCATGTATAGACACAAATACTAAAGGCGCTGGTTGCGGTTATATCAACTTTCGTGCACCAAAAATTCTAGGGTGAGGCAGTTATATCCGGCTGTTTGTTCAGTCATTCAAATTGTTGCACACCCTTTAATAATCAGAGTAAAATATCAAAGTTGCGGCGAAACCCAACTCTTTATTTTATAAATAAAATTGAAATTGGTATAAAAAGAAATCTGTATTGCTTCCCGAAAAAGGTGCCTGTACTGTAAATTCGAGTCATGCTTAACACTATTTCTTTTAGATATTATACTATACATAAATATAATGTATATATATATATATAAATATAAGTGAAGTTATATACGCATATACACATCATGTTAAGAATTGTGGCAAAAAGAAAAAAAATTATTGATCAATGTTCCTTGAAGTAACTGACTTCGGCAGCGGCAAATGCGAAAGCGAAGAGACTCTACATAAATATAAAAATTTTCAATATTTGATGATTTAAATAATTTTTCAAATTACGAGACTCCGATAAGTAGTTTAGCGAAATCAATGTTTTTGGTAGGTTACAAGTTATTACATCGACGATGAAGGTGGAAGGATAAGAAGTTCAACATAAACGACGTAGAATTTACATAGAGCCAGCATTTCTAACTAGGCTTTACTTTAAAAAAACGTATGATTTCTTTAATTGCAAAATAAGAGTAAGTAGAAGTAATGTAAAGAGAACCCTGTCTAAAGGAGCTTTTCGCTTGACCAAACCAAGTAAGAATATATTTACAAAGTGGTCATGCAAGCAAACGTATTCATTTTTTTCATCGGGCTTTCAACTGTGCATAGGGTGTAGTGTCTACATATGGGCATAGTAATGTAAACATTTGAACTTTTTCTGCGTAACTATAAGCGACCGAGTTTGATATATTTAGGCAAGATGCAAGAGTATCAAGTTCACATCAAGTCCATTATGTCCAACTGCGTCATGTTACGTCATATGTTCAAGGAAAAGATTGTGATGAAAATGACCCATATGTCATGTTACTCTCGTAGTTTAGAGCATTGTTCAGAAACCTCATAAAGTAGGCTTTTTAGGCAAACGGAAATAAAGTCATCGATTTTGCCGTGTCGATCTGCTTGCCGTATCTACCGTTGAAGTGAAGATTGTGATCTAAAAACTTCTTTCACAAGCGCACATTTCTTTCACAAGAGTCAAACTTTTTATACGTTCTCTTCATCAGATAAAACTCTAAAGTGGAGAATATTCAGGCCATGATTTGGGTCATAACTTATAACTTTACCGTTTTCTTAGGTTTTGGTGTCGTTTAGACCGTTGTGGATGGTTCTAAAAGTTTACTTTACAAAAATTTCTAGTCCAAGCCTAAAAATGGGTAAATCTAACAAAGAGTTCCCCAACAATCCAATCAATGCAGATAAACGCCACACAGAAGTTGACTTCCTTTTCCACTTCGTACAATTATCTATAAAATACTGGTGATTATATGAAAGTGTTATTTCAGTTGTTCATAGCTCGCATCAGATATCAAGGGGCTGTCAAATACCGTTGAGAAATTTCAAATATAGAAATACGTTTCTACATATTTACGCATTTATAAGCCCCACTATAATTATAATTTTTCGTTGACTTTTCTCATTCCAATGCAAGCTGATGATGGCCATTAAAGAATTCGTTCTAAACTGAAGCATAAATCCTCTTTTGTTTGCATTTGTATTTACTGTATGTCAACCATAATGCACGGGAATGTTAAAGACATTTTAATATATGTCTAATATTAAATATGTATATACAGTAGTCCAATAAAGTCTGCATGCAGCATGACAAATCAATCTCTTATTAAAACCATTTTCTGGTTGAGGGTCAAAAAGTACATTCCTTAGACCGTATATTAAACAACAATGCAAGAGTTTTTTTGAATTAAGATAAAGCTATAAACCAAAAATATACTTTAATCTAAAAAAAATATCACAAAAAATGTACATAGAGTTTATTTCGCATCTGGTTTAATACACTATTTGTGCATATCATTAAAAAAATAATGTTTTGTTGAACAATCTGTAGCTTGTGTACGTCTTGTTCCATTCCCCAAGTGAGGCTTTCTTAAGGCCTTCCACCGCGATTTACAGTTTGTAATAAATTTTGGATAGCTTTGGCTGTAATAGGTTTCCTCCATACTCTCTCTCTACCATCGTTACCGAACATATTGACCTTAGACTCGTCACTAAAAATTACGTTTTTCCGAGAACCGTTATGATCATCTTTGTGGGGTTTTGCAAACTCGAAGCGTTTTATTATATTAATTTCGCTTATAAATGGTTTTTTTTTTGGATTGCGGGTGCGAGAATCGTTGGGTCTGAAAATATTTCCAACGGTTTCAGAATGAATACTGTTTTGCTTATATTTTTCTAGATCTTTTGGAATGTCAACAGCACTAGTTTTGTGTTAATTTGTGACCATTTCGATAATATTTTGCTTTCACGTTCCGTAAGATTTTTTGGCCGGCCTGATTATTTGAATGTGCGAAAATAAGTCCATAAACTAAGCACCGTTAACTAAATAGGTTTTTTTCCAATACTTCTTGAAATGCCGCATTGTTATTTAATATAAGTTTTTGTTTTTCAAGGAGTATTTGTTTTGATCCTCAACCCATGAAGGCAGTTTTTATTAAGAGAAACCATAGTTTTTCGTATTGAATGAAGACTTTATTGGGCTATTGTGTATGTGTTGAGTTTTCTAAAAATCCTGCTGCGTAAATGTAACTAAAAGGTATCGGAGGTAAGGACTGATGTTCGCAAGTTTCCTTACCCATGAACGCAAACCTTCATATGTTTATATAAGAAAAAAAAAAAAAGATGAACAAATCAGCATTTTTTACTCGCAGGGATGTCGTGCAGCGGTTTGCTGTAAGTATGCAAGATGTCTCCGATTCTGTGCATGTCAGATGTCACCCCCCTGAGTATCCGTTTGCACTGTTAAGTATAATTGAAATTTTGGGTTTCTTTTATTTGCGCTTATTTCTCTCATATATCACTTGATGTTTCTATATATATATTTATATATACGTGTGTGTGTGTATTTCGATAGAAATGTATGTCCTTTTTCTTCTTTATTGATAGTCATAAAGAAATTATAATTTTGTTTCAAGCATGCTTTTGCACACTCATCATCCAAACTCTCATCCAAACTATAAGTACATATTGACGCACACGCACACATATGCATGCACAAACACACGCAGAGTCGCAATCAGTAAGCGTTAGTCATACCAAGCAAGCACAGTAGATGTTTCCTGCATAACTTGAAATTTTTGTGGTTCCTTTTGTGGATTTTATTCTTCATCAGTGCAAACTGCAACAAACTGGAAGGAACGACATCAGCAAAATAGGTAACAAGAAAAAAGAATTTATATGAACAGATTTTCGGTAACTAAAATTTCATTCATTCATACTCAAAAACCGAAGAAAAATTCACATAAAAATGTGTGCATATGTATAAACATGTATCTGTGTCTATATACAGTCTGCGCATTTTTTGCAATTGACATCATTTCCATACAATTTGAATACTGTTTCGTACTGTGTGCTCCTTTAGCAAGGAGCATGCATGCAAGCCTGTTTGTGTGAGTGCTCGTGTACGTATGTTGCATTTAGTTTCATCTGTAATTGATACTTTGACAAAATTTATGATATTTCCATATTTGCTCGCTCGCTCTCTATACCTCTTTTAATTTCTCTTTTTTCCTTTTTTTTTTTAATCATTTATACATGTCTCAAAGCAAATGAACTTTGCTTAAATGTGTTGATAATGTATTTTGTCTTCATTTCCATCTAACACAGTTTTACAAATAGTCATTGAATTCACATCAAATTTGCATTTGCGTCCTTTTACCAAGTGTTAGAGCAAACAGAATAATTTTATTATAGTATTTGTAAAGCCTTTGAAAGTCGGTAATGCAGCCTTGACGTAAGCATAATTGTGATGAACTTGATTGTGGGTTAAACAAGTAAGAAGCATGCGCGATATTCTTTAATAAGCTTTATGCAAGACGGCGAAATTGACTGTGATTAAGGAAGACACACACAACAACAACGCAGAGTTTTAAATACATGTCCTTAATGATGGTAATACAGAATTCACCTTTGAGCAAAAGAAGTTTTCTTGCTTTTTTTTACACGAGTTAGGACTGACATACAACAATAAAGCTATGAATAGGGGTAATGAGGCACGAAAGCAGTTAATAGATGTTTATAAGAAATTGAATTATGAACATTTATGAACATAAATAAATAAACACTAATGCTTCATTATGTTTTTGACATATGTGCTTACACTTGAACTTGACGAACGGTCAACACAATAACAATTTTTCGACTTTAATAACAATAGTAAGTAGTGCGATTATTGTATAATTGTTTAGATGCTAAAGGTTATCGATTTTATTTAAGTGGCCTGGAAATTATATATGAAGTCATATTCAAAGTCATTCGATCTCAGTTGCCCAACCTAGCAATTAATAGAACGTTTACAGTTTTTAAGATCAAGTAGGAGCCGTTTTATATGAACATCAGATATTTCCATCCCTTCAGCTGAGCGATTTTTTTAGTGTCCGCGCAGCTCAATATTGGAAAGTCGACATTCCCTGAATAAGTTTAGAAGACAATTGGCCGTATCTGTAAGCACTCTTTCGCCGTTGGCAGGAAACGATTGCTGAAAATATCAAGGAACAAGGTGATTAGTAATCTTGATGCTGATGTTACAACCCCTCTTGTGCTTGATGTAGCTGATAGTTATATATAAGAGCCTATGGTTTTATAGACAAGATAATAATAACAGTAAAAACAATAATAAACGAAATAAAAATGAAATGAAAAAATAATGCTGTAAAGCAAAAGGAGTAATGACCATGAACAGCTAGTAAGTAAGTGTGTTGCTTAATAATAATCGCATTTTAGCAACACAGTTTGGGGAACGCAACAGAACCAGCTTATGATTTAGGCGATTACTTGATTAGTTTCCTTCACATCGATAATACGTCCTTGCTGAACGTCGCGCTTAGCAAACAAGAGGCAGTCCATCATAAACTATGAACCGTGTGAATGCATTGATTGCACGTTCTTGTTTTTGCTCTAGCTTTTGGCATGTAAATGGCGAACACATTGTTTCCTGCTTCTTCTAGGATGTTGAAATACATCTGATCTGATCATCAGATAAGTCAATTAATTCAGAAGGACTGTCAAGCTGGAGAATGTTGAAGCCATGATTTTTTCCTCGATGAAAGAGTTCAAGCTTTCTTCTCCATCCATTCAGATGGTTCCATATGTTCTTTCAGGCGGTGTGTTTGCGTTATCCAAGCTATATATAATACTAAATTTTGTAATACTTGAGTAGTGTACACTGAACATTGTAAAGATGCAAGCTTATCAATATTTTCTTTGCATGTACTTAATTCTAATGGAAACTAAACATATAGCCAACAGCTCACACGGTTTGCAAATATGAAGTAAACCTATCGGATACTTCCGTACATATGTGTGTAAAAACTTTACGGTTTTCTTTATCAACTTTAATTTTATCGGTTTTTGTAACATCTCATAATTGTGTATAATTACGGATTATGCCATTTGTTTAAGTTATGCCTCCAAGACTCCCAAGCGACACTTCAGCATCGTAAGCTTTTTCTACCCTTTTCATTAGCTTGAATAAAACAACAGTCTTTGGATGTAATTGTTTGATTTTTTCTTCCTTTTTGGCGTTGTGGGCTCAATTCTTCCAACGACATGATTGCCCCTATTAACAGTCGATTCAGGCAAGCAGAAAAAATGACACGCAAAGGAAACCAACTTTAGCTTACGTCGTTTTCATACAAAAGAATCAATCATCAATCAATTTCGGAAACAAAAAGGTGTTAAAGTGACTTAATCGAAGATTCTGCACTACACGATTATGAGGCAACGATGATAGTCACGTGAATATGTGCCCAATACACTATAACTAAATAGAAAAAAAATACATATTACACTTATAAAGACGATAGTTCGAGCTAATAAAGGCGATGAAAAAACTTTGTCATCTATAAAGCTTAAATGTTGTTTGAGACTCTATGTGGCATATCAAACAATCGTTACAACGCTTGCCGCTGAAGATATTGTGTGAACAAGACCGAATTGGAAGATTTGTATGTTTCAGCAGAATCGCAAAACGAGAACGTTCCGTGATTGCCCTGTTGATACTATTTTCAACTGTGTTCTACGTTGAGCATCTAAGAAAGTTGACGACAAGCAACTTTTCCTTTGCCGCCGTTAATACGGTATAATTTATTCCGTTTATTTGGGATTGCAAACGGTATGCCTTTAGCTTGTGAATCATACTCTGAATAAAATGCATGTTGTTGAGTCGTTACACTTCCAGTCAGCATCAACTTAAACGCTGAACAGGCTGAACGTGCATTATGCACTCATATATTAAAACAATGTTTGGGATAGGCGCCCTCTTTACGTACAGTTGTATATATGGTCTCCATGCATAACAGCAGCAACGGACGTACATGGCCAATTTTTATCTTTGCATTTGCATTAGTGAGCAAAATAGTGGTGTTTGTGTAAACAAAACAGGATTATGTGGTCGGTTCTTTTAGCGCAATATGATTTTCGTGCGAAAATGCAATGGGAGCTATACGTTCTAAATGTCTACCGCATCACATCAGCGCAGAAGAGAAGTATTTTGCTAATGAGAAGATATAACACAATACGATGTTGTCCATCAAAAAATAATACAAAGCGAAAGATATACTTTGCCGTCACAGGTTAATTCGTAACCCATGTGTAAGTTTTGTAAGTTTGTCGTAAAAATAGTTGTAACAAAGATACAAAACAATAGTCAACTTGCGACAAATTTTCCACGGCCCGCGAAAACACTGGCTATAGGCCGCGTCAAGGATATGGGTAAGGAAAGGAAACTGCCCTGAGCTAGTCACTGAACTAACTTCGAAGGAAAAAAAGATGCAGGTAGCAACTTTTATGTCGACTATTGACTGCGCAACAGTAGAGGTTTACAACTCCTCAACAAGTGGTCAGCGGGCAGTGACGCTTGTTTCATCTCAAAGGTTCACCACCTCGTTCGAATGACGATGAAATCATTGATTTCCGCCTACAGGCAAAAATCTGTAAATTTGATAACACAACTGAGAATGAAAATTAAAAACGATGCAGTTCGCACAAAGCTCTTCTCAGGAGCTATTAGAGAAAGTGCTTCATGAATGAATGTAACAAGTAAAAAAATTATTATTGGTTGTGGCCGGATCTGTTTTACCCACCAACTTTTTTCCCAAATAGATACAATAACAAAATAAAAAAATTTAATTTTGCGACTCTATAACATTGCATGAGTGACCGATTTTTTGCAAACTTGTACCATTGTATATGTTTGAATTATTAGTTAATAGCCAAAAAACCAAAGTTGTTTTGCTCCTGAGAAGAATGGAGCTCTTGGACAGACAGACGGACTTAAAACGATTCAGAATTTACTACTGATCAAGGATATATATTTCTTGGAAAATCTTTGATGTTTCCTTCTGAGTGCGGCAAGCGTTTTGTCAAGATGAATATAATCTCGTTCTTCGATGGTGGATATGAAATGTATAAATTTTATTAAACGTTTCGATAAGGTAAAACTTTAAATGGCTATCCGTGATTGCCAGGCGTTTCGTCTTGTATGCAAAAATTGTGCAGGAAAACTATTTTCAGGTTAAGTGCACAAGCACTAAAAAGAGAAAATAAGAAGATAAGAAGTACGAAAATTATATTCGATAGTGACTGAATCTTTTATACCTGTCATAGTTCAGGCAAAAGAATTCAATTTCCATGCTCTATGATATGGAGAAGGCGAGGCTGATTTTTTTTATTCTCAAAATAAAAGTTTTTCTCGTATGGGAGCGTGGGCCTGAGAGAATGTTTGCCACAGATGCTGCACGGTTGGCCAGACGGACAGATGCGCCGACGAACAGATGGACATGTTTACGTGCATTCCCAATTTGAAATCGGCCAAGATTTTATATACTTTGTGGGGTTTTTGAAGCTTGTTTCTGCGCGTTACAAAGTTACTTAAAAAAAATTATATTTTGATATACTATAACATTGTCATATAACATGTGGTCAATCTTCTTCCCTTTTTGTATGGGTACTACAGCATCGATCACAGAATATGCTTTAAAATTTTGGTACATTTATCTACTTTCGTTTGTGAGGAAGGATCAAAAAATTAATTTTTTATTTTCATTGAAAAGCATAGATTTTCCGACTTCACGTAGTCCTTGGACTGATTTGGCCGATTTTCAATGACAACCTGCATGCAACAACTTTCAATGTTTTCGTCAAATTTGAAGTCGATAGCTTCATTTGTACGTTCAAGGGACTGTTTATAACAGATATTACACAAAAAGGAAGAGAACTAGAGACGGTCAGACGGACATGCTTAAAATGAATTAGGCTTTGATGCTGATCAAGGATGTGTATATTTTGTGCGGTCTTTGATGCTTCTTTCTTGACGTTGCGAACGTTTTGACAGAATGAATATAGTCCTTATCCTTCGGTGATGGGTAATAAATGAAAAAAAGAAAAATTGTGGTGAAAGCAACAATGATGTTGAAGTTTATTTGGTAGGATTAAAAAGCACGTGTTACCAAAAACATCCGACCGATTTAACAAAGTCATCTTAATAAACAACAGACGATTTATTGCAATAAAGAATAAGTAAAGCCGCGAAAACTACAATTCACCCGTGTACTGTTAAAAGTGTAATTGCGTTGGGTAATCACAAATAGCATCAATTGGCCAACATTCCAGTGTAATAATAACATAACGTCGAAAGAAAAAATATCAATAAAGTTGCAGATTCTGACGCCAATATTAGGGGGAAAGCTCGCAGTACTACAGTTAGCACGTGGACTAAATACAACAATGTTTGAACGCCTCTGTTGTGTAAAAAATTTTGTTACAACATGCCCAGGCAAGCGACTACTACGCAAAGTGAAAGAGGAAGAACGCAAAAAGTATTAAAACGTATAGTAAAGTGAGGCGCAATTTAAACGGCAGCTGAACGAATGCCACCAATAATCATGGTAAAGCAAAATAAGAAAATGAGAGTTTGTATCCATCTTATCAGTGTTAATAAAATTATCAAACAACGGCAGATCGGGTGAATAGTTCTGAAACTGTAACGCTATTGTTGTAAGAAATCAAATGCTTGCCTGCTGTTCTGTCGAAAGGATACGACGTATACCTTTGGCCGAATGCACTCAAAAATTTCTTAGATCTAGTATGTCGCGGGGAAGCTATTCTTCTAGAAGGCTAGCATTTCGGAATCAGTTCGGCCGTTCGAGACAAACACGAAACCAAATAGTAAGGGCTGATGATTAACTCATCTAAGTAAATTTATTAATGACGCTATTACAGCACCACTGAGAGAAATGATTTCTAAAACGGCACGCTTTTTCTGCCTTGAAGATATGGAAACCTAATACAGAAGGCAAACGAGTAGAAGAAGCCGAGTTGTTAAGGCAAAGTGTTTTTGTACTATCCGATCTAGAACTAAAAAATATAAATTGCTTTAAAAAAAGCGACCCAATTTGCCAAGAAGGGATTTCGTACATCAAAATTGATTGGTCAAGCTTTGGGATTGAAAAGTCTATTGATGTATATGCTATACTTTTCAAATCATCCGAAGTGTTTATACCGACTTAATTGGGATCAGCAATCTTCAAGAATGTACAGACCGGACGCCTGAGCTAAACAAAGCGTGTCACTATAGTCAGACAATATGTGTTGCGGCGTCGTACAGGTCCTGCCATTCTCCACTTTATAAAAAAATGCCCTGCCTACCAAATACATGGTCATACCCGAACTATTTTATTTTCGAACAGACGACTGCTACATTTCTACAGTCAGGTTTTTGTGTTATCGCAAATTTAGTAAACTGAATCATGTATCTACAAAAAATGTGTTTCGTTACGGATTGCGCCTATATTTGGTAAGCGTGAAGTGCAAAATTTAAAGAGTTTACAACCAAACGGAGATATAAGTATGTACTAAGTCCAAAGCTATGCTTAACAAGTCTCCTCACGACGGTAGCAATGTAGGCTTGACCTACTTAATTATGTAAACGCTCTAGGCTCAGGAGCACAATAATTTTTCGGCCGCAGTGCACTGTTTGCTCACAAACATCAGAACATTTTTAGAAAAGAAAAAAGTAAACTGTGTACGCGAACAAGCGCCGTTTTTTTTTCAGACAGACATAACGACAACTGATTCCCATGAACCGTGGAAAACTGCATCTATAAAGGAACAGGTTGACGGCACACTTTATATTATCAAGGGCAACGAAGGTAGACAATATTGAAGAACTTCAATCAACATTCGCCCAACTGAAACCACAATTACTTTGACGCCGTACGACGTTGTTCGAGGTCAGCCATTCACAACCCAGCTTCAAAATCATCGTTCTCGTGAAACACTTGATGATAACGCACTTGACGTAATCTAAATCTGGAGCGTATCTCAAAGGTACCGAGACCCTCCTTGGAGAATACCCCATTGAGCCTATAAACCCTTGCATAGAAGGTAAGAAATTGTATGACTCTAAAATTTAATTTTCCAGTACTTAATGATAAAAGTAGGTGAAGAAGATATCTGACGAGGAAATAAATTTTTCTTTCCTAAGTTTAGAGAAGACAAGTTTATGGTCCCACATACAGGAGCTCAGCTGAAAAATATGACTTTTTCTGGTCTTTTTAATACTTCATAGCAACAATATATGAAGAAATTAGGCGACTATACTGGACTGCACGACTATGGTAGCTTTACTTCTACTTTTTGAATATGATTTTCTGAAGTTAAATATAAATATATAGAGTTTTAATTTTCTCTTTTAACTTTTGCTTCCATCCGATTGTAAGAGAAGTGACCGACTGCGAAAAAGTCACTGAATTGTTCCTACACGTGCATGCGAGTTTATAGTTGTACTGAAAGTATAGAGCTTTAACGATGAAAAAAAAAGAGCTGCTCAGTTATATCCACAATTGTTTGCAAACATTAAGGCCTTCATCAAAAAACTTTATTTTAGTTATATTTCACCAAAGTTTATATTATTTCCTTGATTTCCTAATAAATTATTTTGATTTTTATAATTTTTTCTTCCCGCTTTGAGTATTTTTAAACGCGATAAAATTATTAAAAGGATTCAGTAAGTTTTCTTCAATACGCATACATAAACAATATATGAAAAGCATTTGGCAATAGAGACCAACAAAAACGTGGTGCTTTTATATTGCTCTTAATGTATTTCACGGGAAATTAAGCAATTTTTTGAGGCTTTGGAGTACAAGAGATATACATGCGAAAGGCAAAGATCCAAACTATCGAACTTCCTCACATAATCAGGATGTAACTTAAGAATTCTTTTATTCTCTTTACAAAAATAAAGTGCGAAGGGCAGAGAAATTGTTATTCAACTTAAGCCGAGTTTCAATATACGATATAAGCGGTCTTAGATATATTTGTCACATTGTTAACGAACAAGTGAAGCATTGTCTTAATTCTTTACTTAAAAATTTTATCCTAAATATTGTGCTAATAAAAGGAGTGGACCGGCAAATTGAATTGAAACTTTTTAAAAATCTCATAAACAATTTTTGTAAGTTTCAAGTGCATTTGACGAAATTAGTATACCAACTGAGCTGGAAATATAAAGACGTGTAAACATGTGTGCTTTAATATTTAATACGATTATATATAATGAAGACACTTGAAAAGTTTTAGTTAAAAATAGTTGGCTGCTTTTGAATTTTAATCAAAGCCGCGAAAATATTCTTGAAAAGTAAGTTTCAATCAAAGCGTTCACGACAAGCGTTTCAGTGTGCACGTTATGTTAGCGAAACTGTGCAAAGTAAGAAATTTTATTGGCGACACTTTATGCATTATTTCTTGTAATTGATTAAATTTAACGAACTGTATAAACTTTATAAAAAATGAACCAAACGACTCTGGAGAAAGAGAACAAGGCTCTGCACATTAGATCGGTTGAGTTATGCCAGCATATGGTTTTTTCAGATTTTTCGTGTAAGGCATAGATTTTAAGCTCTTACGACAAGGCACTTGAACATTCTGCTTCATCAGTTGTTCACGGTATTGATGTTTACTGACTTCAAAGTTGCCTTTGTATATTTTTCTCCAACTACCAACGATAGGTGGCCATCTAATGATAATAGCGATTTTTCGGTGTGATTTTTTCATGTTTTTTTTGGTTGAATATTTCGCAATTTATGCAGAAATTACAACACAAGGTGATCGATCATGAGATGGAAACGTTTCAAATTATTCAAAAAGTCGATTTTCCAATCCTTGTCGTAGATTGGCATTATAAGTATTATAAATGCACTTGATAACGTCGCGGGTGCAAACAGCAATTAAACACTAAAGATATTTAAACACAATCCTGCAACCCCTGTGGAAATTTTTAAAGCTAATAGACCAGTTGCATAGCATATGCGGCGGTTTGAAGTTATGAAAAATTATTCAGCCATGTGTTCTTAGTTCATCGTACCGTTGGCTCCACAAATTTTCATCAGATTGTTTGAAATTAAAATTCACGGATAGCTGACCCGACCAGTCTTCGACCGATCTACCCGAGCTAAAAACAATACAAATCGGCGCCATCCCTTCCTATTAAAACAATTTTTCTACAAATCGCACGAGGGTCATCGCATTCTTACGGATGTTTCTAGAAAATGTTCGTTTTTTAGCTTATGAGAAAAATTGCGACTCTTGCTGCAGACATGACAAAGTGATTAGCAAAAAAGAGCATTGGTTTTTGAGATCTGCCGCGTTTCAAACTTTGTTCGTGGAAAATCTCAAAAAATTTTTGCATTTTTGTTTATTATACCCAACACCGAAGGATGACACATTAATTTTGTGAAAACGCTTGCAACATTCAGAAGGAAGCTTCAGAAAAAAATATAAAAAGTATATAGATATTTGATCAGTATTAAATTCTGAAGCGATTTAATCAGGTCTGTCTGTCCGTCTGTGTAATGTCTGTTTTAAGCTTTCTCCTAGGTGCAAAAGTGAAATTTGCAAGGAAGGTATTGAAACTAACCCAAATCGGTCGGTGGGCACGCGTGCAGTGCGACGCAAATTGAGAGCACCTCTGTTTTCTGAAAAGAAAAGAATTGTTACTCACAAACATGGACGATGCTATAGTATTTGCACAAAAATGGAAAAAATTTACCACGCCTATCTAATATTATACTGTATGAAGCAACGCTGAAGCAAGCTAAGGGCAAACCTTTATAATCTACAGAAGCAACTCCGTAATGTGCATATACTCTTCACCAGAGTGATATTCGGAATGCACCTAAGAACGTCCGACTGTTCGTCTGCCCACCTGTCCGTCTCCCAACTGTGCAGGGCATGTGGTAACCCTTCCCCCATTTTCAAAAATGAAGGCATTGTTCGAAAATTTGAAAAAGAATTTAATAACGACCAAAGCCGGGTAAAGACCACGACTACAATGACCGAAAGCTTGTGCAACAAAAACTGAGAAACCCTTTGGTTTCGTGTTTTTTGCTCGTGTTCATTGCTTATAAATCACAACAGTACGCGATATAAACTTCAACTTTAATTTTAAAAAACAAGAAAAGTCAGCCACGCTTACTCAATATTATAAAGTATAAAAAATTAATTTTGTTCTTTCTTTCTACTCTTTATGACAACGGTGATGCGTGCAAAAGATCCGGTTACAACCGAATATAATTTTTTGGTATATAATAATCATTTCTGGCGACGAAAAGCGTGTGTGCTCGAAAAAAGTCATGGCCAGAAACAATGAAACAACCAAAAGTGACGAGCCAGGGGGGGGGAATAATACCTTATGGGGGATGAATACTTTACAGTCGAAGGATTGCTTCCGATCTATAGCAGTAGTCAGCAATAAACGAGATTGTAGCGAGCGTTTCAAAGAAACCGGCCGCAATTGACTAACAGATATACATTTTTGATGACCTGGCAAAAATTGCTTGACTTTGAAGTTTCGATGCATCCACTGCTTGTCTGCCCTCCCTCTGAACTCTATCAACAGCGTAAAGGTGACACCTAACAAAGCGCGCAAAACTCATTTGCTTCAATTCTTTGGCCTCAAATTCTAAAAATTCTTCAGTGAGGAAACATTAGATTTTCAAAAAATTTCTATAAGGGCAGATAGACAATAATATCCATTGCATAGGTAAAAAATTTATTTTGAAGAAAAGAAAAATATAATACAAAAAAGAAAATGGCAAAAGGTCTCGCAATATTTTTTTCTGCTTTTATTAGCCCTATATTTTCGGGCTTCAAAGCATCTACGTGTTGCATATTAAGATGGCTTCGAATGTCTTAATAATAAGAAAAACTGAAAAAAGCGTTGGAATTATTCCTATCAATAACATAAAACTCATAAAAAACATGTCTTCAAAATATTTCGGTGCATAAAATCTTCTTGTCAGGTAATAGTGATACTTTAAGCGTAAGGAAAAGATTTTCCAAAGTAATAGGTATCAAACAATCAGCTGAACGCGTATGTAGATTTCATTTTTTTTTAATCATATGAATGTCTAGGATAACGAGAAATAGTTGTGCGAAAAAACAGAAATTATAACTGGGGTGACTGGATTTTTTTGTTTTATTGATTTTAATGTTGATTGTATTAGGTTTCAGCTGTTCCGGAACATAGCATATTTTATGTGTAGAAATCAAAACAAGCAAACACACAATAGTGGGCTATGGCCAACCATTAAGTACCCTACACCACCCCACAGGTGTTCATATAATGATTTTTGGCCGAAAACGTGGCCCCATCCCAACCATTTTCAATAGCGTTCGTCCTTGGGCAAAGCACGTCGGTATATCAAATTTCACCAAAATGTGTTAAAAATTAGGACCTAGCGGATGAACACTAGAATAAAAGACGGACAGGCGGTGACGAAAGCTTAGATCGATTCAGAAAGTCATTCTAAATCGCTCCATTAACATAGGCTAGGATTATGCTAAGTCCCTCTGGGTGTTGCATACATCCGCACAAACTTGATATACCCTTGTACCATAATGCGGTGTAGTTTATAAACATATTTTTTATTTGTGAGGGATAGTTTGATTTATAAGGCAATAGTGTAAGCGGACGAATACGAATAATGTCCAAAAGTTTGTGCTCAATTAGGGTGATCGGACACACAGTCTGCCCCTAACCACGTTTTTGTGTCTGCAAATCTGTCTCTGTTTTATTTTAAAAGCAATATTTTTCATTACAGCGTCTTTGTCTCACTTCTAAACTTTCTTTTTATACCCACAACTGAACCAACAAAACGAGGAAGAATGTGGATACATTCATTTTGTCAAAACATATGCAACCTGTAGAAGGTAAATTCAGACACGTTGTACACTATGCACGTTATGGATCATTGTCAAATAGCAAATTGATCTAGATATATCTGTCCGTCTGCGTACCTTTCTGTGTTAAACGCTCTTCTGTAAACATTAAGATATCATCCTTATGGAAATGTTCGCATGCAGATTAGTTTTGAAGGCAGGCGCCACTATTTTACCAACTTCACTAAAAACATCCCTGTCTTAGAGAATAAAAAAGAAAAAAATATGTGCGTTTTGTTTTACTTATGAACTACTACAGATGCAACGTTAAAAATTCACGTGTATTTTCTATGGGCGATCCTACATTACCGGTGGAAAAAAGTCTACACGTCCGCTTATTATTAGTGAAAGTAAATTACTTTCTTGAGTTTTTTTTAAGACAAAGATGGTGAGGGTATAGACGATTCGTGCTAGGCCGAGAATAATTTTCTTAGTTGGTCTGTTTAGAATTCAGAAAGGTGCAGTGGAGCCTTAAAGTAGAAAAAAAGCACTAAAACTTCTGTATAAATAAATTCTAATGGAAAAGTTTTGCAAAAACCAATTCTAAAAATCCGGATGTTTCCAGGCTTAAAAAAATTATTGAAATTTTTGTTTGCTATACAAAAACTTTTCTGTTCTATACGCAACAGGTTAACAGAAACTTTTTATTACATGCCTGCCGCTGGAGCTTCTCAACCAGAAGACAATGCATTATTATGTATAAAGTTTTTTTAGCATATAAGCAAACACATTGAAGCAAGCATCCGGCCTGTTACTAACATATGCACATGTATGTATCCAAAGATAACCCTTGTCTGAAATGTTGTTAGTTTGTCTTTATACAACTGCCGACTGGCAATAAAATGTCAAGTGGCATCCTTTTAGTCATATGCATGCACACACATGTACATACATTAAAAAGAGCAATTTTAATAAAACCGTTTTAGAAATTGGAACAGGATAGAAATTTTTTACAGAAGAAAAAGAGGATTAACAACATTTTTTTATGTTGTATACGTAGAAAAGAAGAGAATGAATCGACTTCTGTCAATTTTCATTTATCCCTTAGCTATGGTACGTAACGATTTCTCTCAAAAGTTTTATGCTTTGAAATCAGAGATTTGTTTACTTGATTTGAATTGGACATGGATTGACTTATTTTTTAATTAATGTAAATAAATGTAATCCGCTGATGTGAACGCTTGAAGTAATTGCGTTGATAAAGAACATAATTCCTTTCTTTAAATATGTTTTTTCAGCTAATGTGGTATCCAGATGAAGCATGGTCAGAGAGAGAGAGAGAGAGATAGTATTAAAAAAGCGAATCCCGCCAGCACAGTTGAAGTGTTTTGCGAAATCTTTTGTACTCATCTGTGAGTGTTGAAAGCGGTATTTCGCTGATAAATAAAAGCAATCGTAAAAGTTAACAACCGTTTTATGCGAAGCATTTATGATGGATATCTCAATAATTTGATTTAATAATTTAACGGCTACTTGTCAACTCGATTATTTTTGTTTGTACCTAGCGTTGTGCGGATGTGTGCAACAGAAGGACTTGAGATAGACTCGCCTTTTATTACATCTATCGATTCCGAGTCACTTTCTGAAATGATTTAAGCTTGGCTGTCCGTCCTTTTTTCTTGTGTGCAACCTACAAGTCGCAATTTTCAAGATATTTTGATGAAATTTGATAGATCGATAGGTTTTGGTTCAGGAACGAGCACCATTGAAAATGATTCCGATCGAAGCACTTTCTCGTCCACTTGCCCTATATCAGCTTACTGTGAAAAGCGATTAATGGCTGGCCATGTTTTTAAAAAAAATTACTAGCTTTTAATGAACGCATATAACCTTAAAAAAGTGCTTCATTAAGCTGGTGGTAAAAAAGTCTCTGTCAAAAAGAGCAGAAAAATGTTAAAATACATTAAAAAACGACAACTTTTATATAGCGGAAGTGTTCAATTACTTTGATCGTTCGACGAATTTCATTGTATACCTAATTTTGATAAATATTCCTTGAAACTGTTTTTTTAAATCCTACTTTCCGGGAGTTAATTGTCAATAACTTTGTGACATTCGCTCAATTGCTTTTAATAGCTAACAGTCTTACACCATAGCATATGTATTTGTTCGCTCATAACTTCACGTACACACGTATTTTTATTTCATTGCTTTATTTTTATTGTGCACACACATGTTTTATGCTTTACGCTCACCTTTTGCCCTTTCATGTTTATTATACAAATTTTGGTCATTTATTTTCTCCACTATCATTATGTTGTAATGTAGAATTCCGCCTTGCGGTTTTACGTTCCTATTCAACTCCTTTTGCTATTAAGTTCGTATATAGCATACGTTGGTTTTATTACAACTCTCAGGAAATCTAGTTACAAACTGTTTATACAGGAACTTACATTTACAATGAGTCGTGTCCGTTTCAATATTATGGTTCAACTCTGTCGACTCTGTCGATTGCTGACATTTCACTTTACAGAATTCATTTATACACTTTATCGCTTGCTTCGAACTATCTCGCAACCAAAGCAACGCATTTCCGAATTTTCCTGAAGTTTTATATGCACTGTTGAAAGAAATGCTTTGAGCATTTTCGCTGAAGTCTCTTTTATCACTTTCCCATTTAGCTGCAAGGGTAACGTATTTGGAAAAAACGGTTTGTGAACAATCATGTTTTATCTATATGTGACCACGATTTGAAATTTGGGACAAGCACAACAATTCTTTGTTCACTTCATCGACGCTTTCCTTCGAAGGTGACAACGAAATAAATAATCATCTCAAGAGGTAGAATACTGTTTGTACGGTTCTGTTTGCGCTAAAACAGCTACCGGGAATTTCGCAGAATTTTCAAACGTAAATTTTGAATAAACGCTCTACTCAAATATTTTATTCATTCTAAATATTAATTATTATGATAAATTTAGCTAATAACATAAAGTCTTAAAGCACTAGCATCTAAGACTATCGGCTTTATTGAGAACTCTGCCGCACTGGAGTGGTTACTGCAGATTCTTAGCCTACTCTGCCGTTCAGCCGAATAAACATCTAACGTGAGCTACTATAAGTAAATTTCTTTCTCTATAGCATACAAGTTAAGGAAAAAGAATATTGTTTTTTTTAAATATTCAATATTCCTCGAGGGTCAATAAATTTCTCATATAGATGCTTGTTCTTCAATGGATGATAAATCTCCTTTTTGAACATGACAAGACTAAAGAAAATAAGTTTAATCTTTTAATAATTTTAGTATTTTGTGGAAAAGGTTTCCTTTTCGTTGTTATTGTTTTGCCCAATGGCTCAGAGCAAAAAAAAATTCCTTCCTTTTTTTTCAACAAGTTGGCGTTTAAAGTTTTGGTACCCAAAGGAATATTCAAACTAACACTAAACTAAATACATGTGTATTTATAAAATATCAACAATAGCAACAGGGACAACAACCACAACATAAAAAAAGACGGTGGCAAATAACAAACACTCTGTTGCGTAATAAATGATAATTTTTAATCTCAGTAACAGTTTAAATACTCTATGGCAAATGTCAAATTAAATATATATGACCCCAATGGCCTTTTATGCAGACGAAAATAATGGAAAGAGAGAAAGAAAGGGAAAAACACAAGGATAAAGACAGAGAGAGAGAGAGAGAGAGAGAAAGGGAAAACGAAGGAGAGATGTTAAGAGTTAAATTAAATTATGCACTTCTTAATTGAGATGTTGTTGTTTACATCTATTATACATTTATATATGCGGTTGTATATATATTATATATATATATATTAAATATATATATGTATGTTTTCATTTATCACTGTTTCAGTTAGTTGAAAAAGTGTTTGATATCGGTGAGTTAGTTAATCGGTATATGTTGCGACACCGAAAACGTCGGGTTTGCATTAAATTTACGCTATAACGTGCCAATCGTTCATTTAAGGTACTCAGGAATTTTAACTCGTAAAAGAAAGCTGAAGGGAATGGAAGGGAAGAAAGAAGCGCAAAACGACACCTACAGAAAATTGTAACCGACATAATATTAACATAATTTATGTTGTTGCCAGTTTCGTTCAGTGAATTGTTTGTGTGTCTTCTGGTCGATCCATAAAGCAATGCGTTGGCAAACAAATGCACATAAAATAATCGCAATTTCAATATTCCTCCCTTTTTTTCGCTGCATGTTGCTTCGCTACAGCGGAAGCTGTTTATGTGAGTCTGAGGTTGGACGATTTATAAATGTGTGTTTTTATGTGTGTCATGTCTATAAATGTTAATACACACATAGATTGTGTTGCCGTCGTTGTTTTTCATGCTATTGTTTTTGCTTGTCATACGAAATGCTATCATTTATTTCGGCTTTTTTCATGTTCACCTCGGTGCTGTTATATATACGCATCCGACGGTATACTCTGACTATATGCGCTTCAATTTAGTAGACTTAAAGACCATAATTTTACGAATTCACACGAGTGCATTAAGTTGTACTTTTGTGTTTATTTGCGTTTGTGTACTATGTAGGTTTTGTGGCGTTTGGGAACAAATTTATTTAATGATTTATGGCGCACTTATTAAAACCTTGCACACACACAGCCCTGTTTCGTTATTATTATTTCATTATCGGCACATAAACGTATATGCCCATGCAAAACATAATCCAATCATTTCAATTTAATTACAATTTATCACCACGTTATCGATAACTTTTCGAAAATTTAAAATTTTTGTTTTACCAAATCTTTTAATAATTAGTACAGTGAATCCTGAACTCACGTGCATTGTCTGCCGGAATATGGATGAAACTTCTCTTTAACGTCTACTATGTCCTACTTAAGCGATCATTTTTACAATGCATTTTGGCGTGGCACTCTCATGACAATGACGTCATAATTAAAATTTTTCTATTAAAGACTACTGCAAGTGGTAGAACAAATAAAAGTCGTCATTTGGTTATGTGGAAGTTCCATACGTTATAATCATGAATGTCTTGATTTGAACGTGCAACATTAACGCTAAAGCAAAATAACTCAAAACAACTTTAAAGTAATTGACAAATTATTAAAATATTTTAATTAAATATTAATTGGAACAAAATTTTTCGAAATTGGACATACTTAGGTTCTACCCGTAAGGCTTTTTCGTTTCATTTTGAGCAAGTTTTTTCCATTTCTTACTCTTCAAGAATAGAGTAAACTGACGACGATCCAAAAAGATACTTTCGATTTTCAAACAAGGAACATTTTTATCTTGTGGTGCTGGGTTTATGCAGATGTATCAAGACCTTCTCATGATTAATTTTAAGCTTGCTTTTCGCGCTAATAGTCGTTCGTGTTGTGTTGCATTTAGCCAGAAAAAAGTTTTCCAAGTTGAATGCATTAATTTTTCATAACGAAATCGAGATAATCTTGGACGAACTCAATAAACAACAAGTAAGAAAACTATATTCGCCAGCGACCGAGTCCTTTATACCTTTCGATTAATTGGGATATTAAGCAAGTTTCTTTTAATCGATTCGATGAGGAATTTCCTCAAGAGTTCAAGATGCTAAAATGTGTTTCACGTACTCTATGCGTTGCTTAACCTTGGGGGCATCTACCGTTTCTCTGATTTAGATAAACGATCAGAAGACCACTTTTTAAATCTATTTTTGATTCCATCCATTCTGATAAATGGGATCATTTTGCGAGCCTCGGCTGCCTTAAATCGCAAATATAAAAAGGTCAAGTACGGTGAAAACGTTTCCCTTCCAATTCATCTTAAAGTCGTGTAGCTTTAAAAAAAATATGTCTTCTTTAGTTTATGCGCTATCCCATCCCAGACCGATTTACCTCAAATGTCAAAAGGGAAAATCCATAATATTGTTGAAGTAAACAAGTCTATGCCAGAGTTTCGCTCTTTTGACGTTTAAGATTCCGTGCAAGAAGTTTTTATTTTTTAGGATTTTAATTGGCAACTTCAGGTATTCAGACGGACAATGGACAACCAGCGTATCGTATTGTAGGCCATGGCTGTACGGGGGGATTCCACAGGTGGAGTTCACGCGCAAGTTTTATGGGCGTGCTTCGTAGCGGGGTTTCGCGTTTTTCGTGTACTATGAGAGTCTACGTGAACGGGCTCCTCTGATGGATTCTTCCGGGTGTCGATGAATTACGGCGTCACTGCACTTTCAGCTATACGTAACTGTTCAGTAAATAGAACGCAAGCTCATGTGTTTCTATCACGCAATTTACAATTGACTGGGTTTCTTCTGATCAACTATTTTAGCACGCAACTAATTCTTGGTTTCAATTATTTAATGTTTGACTTCCATATCTTGGCTTCGTTTTGCTTTCAGAAATCATTCCCGGTATCGTCAAAAGATCGTAACGCCCACAGTATGCCTGTACTGCGTTCGCAACGCGTTCAAAGAGATGAAGGCGGAAAGGGTTCGTCTCGGACAGTGGATACAAATTTGCCTCTCGAAAGCTGATGTTGTCAACGTCACTATTCAATTTTATATTATTTCTATGTATAAAACAGCCTCGCCTAGCAACCCACCGGAACAAAAAAAATCCTTTTTTGGATTCTCACTAATGTCGATAAACCCAAGTTTTCTACCTTTCTTCTTAGATTTCCGGTATATTCGCATTTATCTTAGTTCTTGGAAAGGCTTGAGCAGTCTTCTAAGTCTATGGCATAAAACACAAAAGCTTCAGCTTTTTTCGTAAGTATTCCGCTTATTCTTTTAGTATAGAACCTTTTTTTATTGTTAGCGTGTATTAAATCAAGTCAGTTGCAAGTAAACTTGTTTTGATTTCTCTCTACCACCAAGACCTTAAGCAAAATCGTAGATTAATATAAAATTGTTTATTTTACTTGCATTTGCTGAGTACTTTGTTTTTCCCAGTCACTTGCGATTATAAAATTTTATGATATTATTATCAAATTGCTTGGAAGCCGCGTCATAGTAGTATCTACTGTAAAACTTTTTTATGTTCACAGGTCGTAAGTTTATTGCACTGTTTAATGTTAACACTATTGCTTCACCGTGTTATTTAATGGGTTATTCTTTAAATTGTTGGCGTAAGAGTATATATCGGAAAAAATTGTCGTTTTTCGTTATAGGTCGTGGATTATTTAACATACGCTTTTTTACGTGTTATCTATATTACCGGTGACGTTAACTTTTGTTCCTGTGTTTTTATAATCAATGATATGAAAATATACAAAGGAAAGTGAAAATTATTTTCAGAGGCATAGGGCTTCCGCTAAATAATGATATAAAATGTCAACAACAATCGTCCTCGTAAAATCGTGGTTGCACTCTTTCAAAGCAAAGTAGGGAATGGCCATCCGCCTCGTCGTAAACGCTTCGTGTGGTTTTGGATACCTTTTTTCCCAGAGACCGGACCACATTTAAGCCCCTCGGAATATAAATATAAAAGAATGTTCGCTTTTCTAATATTTGGAGAGAAGGCGCGGTTACTAACTGCAAATTGTTGTATTTGTACAATAGGACCTATTGCCTAATACAGGGCAGCAGATCTCAACCTACTGTCAATAGCTATAGTCTTCCTGTCGTTTCCATTTATCATAACCATTTGTTCAAAAGTAAGCTTCAGAGACACTTGAAAGAGTGTATATCCTTGATCGGCGTGAAATTCCGAATCGATCTAGCTACGTCTGTCCATTTGTCTAATATATGTTTCTGACTTCTCTGTTTGCACAAATGAAGATATCGACTTTAAATTATCGCACACAGCCCAGTACTGAAAATTGACCGAAGTAATTGAATGGCGATATACAGAATTCGGTCTCGGCCGAATATAATTTTCTTATTTGTTTAAGTTAATAACAAATAGTTGCAGATGTATGTCAAATTATACACTTTTCGTTGTGATTTGAGGCCGATGTAAATCAAATCATACGTTGATTGACTTGATCTTGCGATATTTTAAAATCGATTTATTCTGGAAGTCCTGCAAATCCTTTCGTCCTTCAAATAGATGCTTGTATACGTAATTGAAATGCTCACCAAAAATCAATTTCCAAAGCCAGTACGCATTATTGACTCATAGTGTCTGAATAACTTGAAATGAATATCGTAAGTAAGAAATAGATTATCAACCTCTATCTAAGGCTAAGTAATCGTTTTCTGCCCGAAAAGAAGAAAAAAATCCACTCTGCTAACATAATCCGGATTGCGTCACGTATATATATCTAATGAAATTATTTTCTTCTAGTTAATGGTGTTTAAGGTCATTTCACATCCATATTTCTAACATAGATTAAGTGTCGGAAATGCACACGATAGCACAGGTAATGGATGCCAAAAAATTCGGAAATATGTTTTTACTGTCGTGTCTTTCGTGTTTTTCGTGTCGTACAATCAGCATGGAGAGTACAGAAACAGAGAGCGTCAACAAATTGAATCCAAATTTTGTAAATCACATTCTTGCTATTTTAGTAATTTGGTTTTTTGTCATATGTAAAGCGAAAAATAAAATTTATATAAAAAAACTGTTTCTCATTCATTTCACTGACATACTTCAGTTGATGTAGATGATGACGATAATGATGTTACATAGCTCTTCTCGTCTCCACTCTGTTTGAGCTTACATTTCACTTTCAGTTTTTTCTACTTTTTAGTGGTTTTTTTTTTGGGGTTGGAGAGGGTTTGGGGGGGCTATGCAATGTTCTGGCAATTTAGTTCCACATAGAAATGCATGCGTCTTTGAAATGTAAATGTATGCGTTCGTTTGTTTGTGAAGATTATGTGAGAACACCCAGCTCTCACCGCAGCTTAACTCATCTCATCATATGACGAGGAAGTGCATACATTTAAATTTTGATTCAAAAATTCATCATTTCTTTAGTTGGAAGCGTATCTAAAAAAAATATTTATGCATGTAGGTGCCCGAAATGCAATAATGCTATCCACATACGTACATACGTACGTACGAACGTAACTAAGTCTCTAGAATTTTCTCCATATTTCCTTTATGAAACAATTGCACCATTGGTTTGTGTTGAGCTACATTGTTGTGTTTGCGGCGCATTGAGTTTATAATGTAAATATATTGTGAATATATTTTCTTTTTTTTCTTTTAACATATAAAACTTTATTGTTTCTAAATTGTTTTATACTGAGAAGCAACTACGCCAACGTAATGTAAATGTGAAGTAGTCAGATACATACGCACACCATCCTACATGGCCGTACTCAAGCCCGTCTACATACGCTTAGAAAAACATATGCAAATAGGGTACATGCTTGCATGTCGTGTGTAAGAAAAAACCTTAAAAATTTAGACAAGTATATGAGTCTTCTTATGCACATGCATTTGTAGTTATATTCTGCATATACACGTATATGCTTACATAATATAAAGCGTTCGCGTTTATTGTGTTCCTAAACATGTGATATATTTACATATAACGAAATGTACAAATTGGTGCACATTTACTGTACTTCTCTGAAAAGTGTAGTTGTGGTTTCATTCGCGCGTATAAACGTGCGTTCATTCCTGTCTGCACATATTCCTGTAAATTATATGTTTACTGTTGGCCCAATAATTCTAAAGTTTTGAATTTTAAAATTCTTGAGCGAGTTTTTTTTAATTGTATAGATTTTTACACCCTCTACCATCGCCGTAATAAATATATTAAGGAAAGAAGATCGATCCACCTTTTATTACGTCGTGCGATTTATAATCGTTGTCTTGTCGGTCCATCTGTCCGTGTAATGTCGGGTTTTTTGACGAAATTTTGTACATTGCTTTTATCAAAGAGTGAACCCCATTGAAAACGGATTGGGTTGGACTAGTTTTGCGAGTCTACCCTATGCAGCGTCGTGCTTTGAAAAGCCCATTATTAAAAAAAAAGAAAACTGCGAATTCCAAATTGCCTGACAACAATCGCTAAGTAATAGCATTTTGGTATTTTAAATTGATGTGGAAAGTTCGGATCGGTTGGGGTAATTTTTCAATAACCTCCTATCCAACTTACTAAGTTTATGTCTAATTACAAGAAAGTAGAGTTTTTAATATTTTATAGTAAACAATAGTTCCATAGCAGTAAGTAACACGATATAAATAGTAACTGCACAAAATTTGCGCTACACAAATCTATTTTTTAGAGCCCAAACTAAATAAGAGTTCTTATGAATAGACAGTTGCTATGGTTGACTAGAAATTTATGTGTCGCCCATCATATACGAGTATATTCATGAAAAGCAAATTTTTACATGGAAACAAAGTCTTATCTCTAATTTTTTTATGACGAAATAATTGAAGAACAACCAAATCTCTAAGAATAGTGTGCGCTGTAAGAGCTCTCACGGAAAGTAAGTCTGTCTTTGGAAGCAAATTACAATTGTTGCTGTGACATAACCAAAATGAATGAATAATTTTATTATTCGAAGCGAAGGTGGCTCTTGCTTCACTATAATGTTTGTACTTGTTTTCTCTTTAAAAATGGGTTCGTATGCAACCCATAAGCATGTGGATGCAATTACAAATATATTGCGGACAGTTACAATGGTTGTTTTTTTAAAGCCACATCTTAAAAGTGTTCGTTAGATTTTTCAAAATGACGCACATAAGTCATTAGATATACCAGATAGCGAAAATGCACTTATTAGTCAGCTGCTAACGAAGTGTTGAATTGATTTCTTAGGTATTGTTGAAGTGCTTCACTTCAGAGATCTAATTGTTCACTTCAGAGCCACATTGTTATACACTTGGCTTTGCTGTCCCAAAAGTTGAATTTGCCTTGCAATGCGGACGATATATGGGTGAATTGCAGCGAAACATCACATCTAGCACGCCGTCATTTTTTGGTGATGGTCCCCAGAATGGCAAAAGTTAGTGCATGTTATAACTGCACCAACTGCTCTATTCCCAGACACAAATGCAATCCGTTTTAGCAGGAACACTATTTCATATATATGCTAAAGATAAAGTCCATTTTTTCAAGCCATCCCCCCCTCTCTCATCTCTCTTATTTAACAAAAAACGAAAGCAAAACTTTTCATGTCCTCTTCCAACAAAATTTTTTGTTAAATCTCTCCAGTTTACCCGTCAACTTTTCTATCGACTCACCTGTCACCTAAATAGTAAGAGTCTAAGAGCTATTTCCAACAAAAAGTATTACGTTATTGACAATCTGATTTCATGTCTTCTCATATTCTAAAATTCTGGGCTGCGTAGAATTAATTAATGCATCTTTGTTCTTTTCCTTGCAATCAATTGTTCGTGAAGAGTGCATTTATTCCTTTTCTCTTTATTGTTGGAGTAGAATAGTTTTTTTTTAGATACATTTGAGAATTGGTTCCAAACGAATTATCTACTCTGTCAAATTGTTCAATTTTACCTCTTAGAGTGCATTTCTTAAAGGCAGACCAAAGTTAAGTTTTGGATAAGCAGTTTTCTAAAAGTCTCTGTTCTTTTTTTTTATTTTAAGAATTCAATCAATAATGCCTACGTGGAAAACGACAATGCCTTCTTCCCTCCTTGGTTTCTTTCATCTTCCAAATCTGTATCATTATCTATATCTGCATGCAGAAATGCGTTTTTTATGTTCTTATTTATGCTTTTGCTTATGCTTTGCACATCTTGAAACACACGTTTTTATTTTGTATTCATGGGGCAACAACATAAATTTTCAAAATCGAAATTTTCTTTTTGAAGGCACTCAAAATTTTTCTTTTATTACAATATAGAGTACAGCGCACATTCATATTAAATGTGTATATGTTTGCAAAGAGATTTTGTTATATTTTACTTTCTGTTGCAAGATGACAATGAAAGCCTTTTCAGACTATAATCTGAACAAATAAATTAGCAAATGAAAATCCATACCTATGTCAAGAATATAATGATATGAAATATCTTTCTACACAACTTTTATATATTTATATACAGGTGTATATCGATCTAATTTTACGCAACTATCCATTCATGCATATACTACATACATACTTATGGAACATTTCAGAGAATCGTTACTAAAAACTATTTGTAGATAGTGTTAACATCTTGGATGAATTATTAAACAGCGAAGCTTAGTATGTAGACCGCATAAAGTATATTTGCGACATTCCTAAACTTTTTTCTCCTTACACCCTACTCCACTGGTGGTACAAGGGCATGTTAAGTTTGTGCGGATATAAACAACGCACAGAAGAACTTGAGAGAGACCCACCTTTCATTACACCGATCGTTAGGCTTAAGCTTGTCTGTCCGTCCGTCTATTCGCCCATCTTGTTGTTGTGGGCCGTAATCCACTATAATTTTGCATTTTTTCCATGTTCACTTCTTTTGCTTAATTTCTCAGGTGTAATATGAAAATATTTAAAGGCGATTTTACCGCCTTGAATGTAATCCTTATTGTAATGAATTTTTTTAATTACGCAATATTTACCGAAATTATTTTATCCGTACAACTTAAAGCTGTATTTACCGGATAATGTCACTTACAGTAATGCGCTTAAATATGTTAACCAAGGCATGCACGCATTGGTCAAGTGAAAATACTTAAGAGCTGAAAAATTCCTTCAGAACTGTTTTAATATGAGAGTTAAATAAGTGGAAACAATAAGGCCCGACTAAAACGAACGCATTCCCATTTTTCCCTTTGGCATTAAGCACACTGCAAGCGTTTATGTTAATTAACATTTAGCGAGTGCACACACATTCGATTACTCCTTTCGTTGGCGACAAAACTCAATTAAGTTGAACTTAAAAATATTCATTACATTTGTTTTCTCCCGTCTATGGTGTCGTTAGTGGATTGAAAAAAGACAAGAAAAAAACCGTAAAAGTTACAGAAATTATTTGTCTACGTAACTGCATACAGATACCTACGCACATATATAATGCATTACGCACACAATTACGTTCACATATAAGTACACTTTGCGGAGCACAACAATATTGTGTGTAACAATAAAGTTAAACAACATTTTTCACCAAGGACTTCACTTAAATGATGATAGATACACACACCATCTCATTCGCTACAAGTTTACATATATTTTGTTTTTGCTAGAAAACGTGAACGCAAAGAACATCAGCAAGAAAGAAGAAATTTGCAAAACTATTTTTTTGCTTCCGTTTTTTAATTATAATGTTATTCTTTTTTTCTTCCATTCTGGATCTTCCTTTTTCTTTGGTTAATGAGTCGAAGTTGTATGCTGTAACTAAGTTACACGGGGGTGTAAGTATGTTGAATGCGCTTTGTTGGAGTAAAGTTGCTATAATAGGTAAATTTCATTTCTAGCCAAGCATACCATTATGGATTATGTAACAATTTCATCTAATTTTATTTGCTCAACACTTTGATTTTCCAGCACATTATTTCTTCTATTTCCATCTGTCTTACATTCCAATAATTTATTGTGGAAGCATTGCTCATTGATATTAAAAATAAGATATTCCGCTCATAAGTTTTGAACTTTCATTTGATAACTGGGTTTGTCTTTAAGGAAGACGAAGAATCGCATCACCACTCTCCACATCTCTACTTCAACCTTACTTTTAATATTATTTTAATCTTATCTTTACTATTCTATCTATGAAGTTTGAAGGAGGCAGCGCGGTAGATGATGTTGCATTCTACGAAAGTTTTCCAAGCTTCCCAAATTGGCAAAATCGACCATGCCCACATAAGGATATATGCAATCATTCATTTCATTTTCTTCTCATTTTTGGACATTTTCTGCTTCTTATTCATAAAGTGAAGATAGTAGAATGTTGACAATTATTCTCTATAACCTGCACACGAAAATAAAATTGCCTTAAATAAAAAAAGAATTGAAAATGTTCTCTTACTACTATGGAATGCCAAAATTTGATTCATTTGGGTCTTCAAGTTTTCTGGTCACTGCTCTTACGTCATACTGGAAAGATCATTGTGTGTTGTATGAATTTTTATATTCTAAAAATTGAAGGAGACAACCACGCCCAGCACAAATATATACACATATATATACACATATATATGTACAAGTATATCTTATATGTAAATAAATTCACCTAAAGCTCCTGGATCTGGTAATAATAGCTTGGAAAACCGATTTTACTCCATCTTATCACGCTGCCTTAGGATAAATTTGGCATAGTTTTGATAAAATGAATGGCTGTGGATGTACAAGACTCGGCTCTAGACAAATATAACCTTCGCGTTTGTTATTACTGGGCTTGATATTGTTTAGAATGTCTCAAGCGTGGGATAGACTTTGGTTTATATTGCAAATAAGTCGGAAGCAGCATTCGGCATTTCTATATCCTAATCTACTTTTACTGAAGAGTATAAGGTAACGTAAAAAACGGTTGGAAATATTTTTATTATATTCAAGTTAATGTTTAATTTATTGACTATATCGTTGTACAGGAATAATCATTACAATAATG
Organism: Glossina morsitans morsitans; assembly: GCA_001077435.1. Classification (NCBI taxonomy): domain Eukaryota; kingdom Metazoa; phylum Arthropoda; class Insecta; order Diptera; family Glossinidae; genus Glossina; species Glossina morsitans. Next base: position 40,868 of record CCAG010015683.1, read on the forward strand.
ACTAACTAATGTGCTATTAAAACTGTAAAGTCTCTTGCGACGCAACCTTGAACAACAGTGAAGATAGAGATGTAAAGAACATGTAACAAATTGTGTCACTTTTACCCATTGTTTTGTGGAATTGCCAAAGATAGGAAGCTGAAGCTTGATCGATTGAAAAAATAGAAAGCTAAAAAATGGATGCGATCTTCCCACATGATTGCAATGATTGCAACATAAAAGAAACTGAATTAACCTCATATTCATATTCGATCAAAAAGTGGTCCCGTTCGGTTTACTGAGTCAATTAACGAAAAAATTTTCAATATAATTTATTCCAATTAACTCTAACGTACCCTAGCACGTTCTTTATTCAAGTACAAATAAATTTCTACCTCTTTTGGTAGAAATAGATATGTGAAAATGCTCGGTAATTGTAGGGCTAAATCCCTGTCGCTATGTGAACAGTTTAGATCATTTAGAAACATCTTCCGAATAAGTTACAACTTATAAGGGATAACTAGTAGATATACGGCAACAGCATCGGCCCTTTGGTAAAACCAAAAATAGTTTGTATACATTCCTTTGGATAGTTGGGATATGTAAAGATTGATTCACGTAACCTACTTTTACTCCGTTTACTTGCTTAAAAACTTGATTTCTTTCTCTCTGCTCTTCTGATTGTTAATACTTTTCGCAAACTTTCGCTTGAAATATATTTCCATCAAAAAGGATTTAGTTTTCAAAATTTCAGACGAGCTCACTGATAGATCTCTGAGAATATTTGAGCAATACATTAAATTACATCCTCTTATTCAATTGCTCTCCAAATGCCAATTAAGTTTGTTTGGGAAGGATCAAATATTAAAATTATTAACTGCACTATGAATATGAATACAAAAACGGTCATCTTGACATATCAAGTTCTATACATACAGCTTAGTAATTAAAAACAACAACAAAATTAGGTGTACTTTAAAGTATGTATGCTTGAATTGTTTTGTTTCGCAAACAAACTTACCCCGTGTGTGACGCTCGGCATAATTAACAAAATATGTCATGTGAGCAGAGGGCCATAAAATTTTATTGCACTATAAACCAAATTCGAGAAAGCGTTTAAGCGATATCCGAACAAAATTTAATGCAATTTAATTATAAACAACTGGCATGGCCAATAGCGGACGAATTGTGCGACTTGTGCTCGTACAAGAAAACAAAAACATCTCGTTCGGAGCACAAAAATTTGCTTCAAAAAATTTTCTTTTCAATTGAATTATAGCCAAATGCGCTGACAATAATCTTAAGCAGTTGTCCGTATCCTTTGGTTGCTTCAGATTTTTTTTTTCTTATTCTTTCGCAAGCATTTATACCATCGCAGGCTTTTAAGGAAACCATAAAAAATTTTATTTCATTTTCAATAAAATTAACTTTATGTAAAATATAATATAAGAAAAGTAAGTAAGTAAGTATTGGTTGAAGTGTTTTCCAAAAGATTTTTTCGCTTGTTCTTTCTCTTTCTTTCCTTTTGGCTGATGCTGTGGCACTCTAGGGAATTTTGATTTTTATTTACTTAAGCTAAGCATATAATAAAATAAAATTCATCGTTCATAAGTTTGAGTAAAAAAGTTTCTTCGAAGCTCTTCACCTTGTTTAAGATGGCTTTAGCTTAAAAAAACGTACAAAACCTATAGAGTGATAGAATTTCTTGAATTATTCGCACATGTTCCTCGAAGTGTTCATTTCTTCTATTAGACGTGACTTCAAGTAAGTAAAACTAACTGCGGTTTAAGCTCTTGAAATATAATATACACGAGCACGCATTACCCAATGCCTGCACATCCAGTCGCGCAAATATATGAACATCATCATTAGCACTATCAACATTGTCTTCATTATGATAGGTAATATAATCATTATGATTCCTTCGCATCTACCTGCACTCTTTTTGACCTTTTTATATTATTACATCTATCATCAAAGATGAGTGTACAAAAGGAGGCTTTAGCGACTCTAAAAAGTATAACAATTGGCAATCAATCCAGATAAGTCTATTCGTCCGAGTGAAAGCATGGCCGGCAAATACTATCTCGCCCATCAAATTCAGGGCGACGGCTTCAAATTTGACAAAAACATTAAAAAGTCCTTGGACGGATGTTTCTGCTGAGAATAGGATAAAACCGCTGAAAGATACGCCTAAGCATAGTACGAATTGATATGAAATGTTCTAAGAAGGAAAAATATAACTATACAAATGTATATAAATGATGATGCAGAATAACGCCCATCCAATATTAGTCTGTAAAGAAATTTCATTCTTTTGTATTTTTTTTTTTTTAAGCAGATGGGCTTAAAAAATTCGGCCACAGCAGGATTTAATTCTCTTAGTGGTTAAACTTAATTTTGTGGTTAAAATCCTACGTAGTGTTAGTTGAAACAATTTTTCACTCTTTTATGCTACGGTTTCATGCAGCAAAGTGAACGCGCTGTACTGAGTTAACTCAGCCAACACGAGTGCAAAACCACAATCGGCATAACTTTATTTTTGTTTTTGTACTCATGTGCATCCCAGAGTTTATTAAATATGAATAAAAAATTTATATCAAATAATCACGTTCCTGTAGTTGTATTGTAAGACTTGTGGAAAATAATTTTTGTCACTCTTACTTAAGTGTTCACAAACCGCATTTCGAGTGCATAAGGTAACGCGGTTGTTATCCGAAGTCATTCAAGCAATTGATAAGTAAACTGATTACATCCACGACAAGATTATATAAGATTATGGCTAATATGGCGGAAGATTTGTGAACTATAAAAAATATCATCTTCGATTTAAAGGGGTTTTAATGCCCTGTGTTCTATTGCTGAAATCTCTTGATACATAAAGTTGCTCCCAAATATTTTCTTATCACTCTCGCCAGACCAGGTATCGTCATGGGCCAGATTGTCCATGGACCAGATTGTCAGAATAGCTGAACTGCTTCTTCTTTCTCCTTTTCTCTATCCCAATATTATAATCAATATATATAATATTACAAAAAATAACGATGGGTATGGACAAATGCGACCACAGCCGCATGCAACTTCTTTCTTCTTATGTTGATGTTCCCAAACAAATTTTTAAGTTCATTTGCAAGTTAAACATCCAACATGTGAGAATCTCGCAATGAACATAACTTTAGTACGCAATTTTATCTACTCCCCTCATCTCTTCTTCTCAAATTCGTATAAGCTTTTCACAACCTCTGAATTTCATGAAACGAAGTAATAAATAAATGAGTAGAGCAGAGTTATATGTTATTATACTTTGGAACGTAAACATTTTTATTTCCACTTACATCACTTTTATTTAGCTAATCTACGATTATTTTCGCACGTTTGCAGACTCTACAGGGCGCAAATATTTTAGACGTTTCAAGAGGGCTAAGCAATTAAGTGGATGAGGGTGGTCTACTATTTTGTGATAATGTTCTGCTAAAGCTTTGAAAGGGATATAATAAAAGTTGCCACGTGAGTAAAAATATTCTCTAAAATAGATGCGCAATTGTTCGTTTACCGAGGACGAGTGGATATAGCCGTCAAATCGACCATTGAGGAGGCATATGCATTTCATTGACTGTTAAAAAAGTAGTAAGACTCTTCGATCTAAATCCCGCGAGCTTATGAAAACGAGTATTTTTTCCCTAGCTTGGTAAGAGCTTAACTGATCTCGTCGTCTAATTTTGGATCAATACTTTAATGACGTGAAGTTAGGCTTCATGCTTGGTAAAAAATGCGTTTAAAAATTGACAAAATAGTTATAAGAGCTAAACAAAAATATTATTATTATTATTATTTTTATTATGAATTTAGCCAGAGAATAAGTTCTAAGACTAAAGTCTTAAAGCACTAACACCTAAGGCTTTCGGCTTTGTTAAAAACTCTACCGCTCTTCAGATCAAAATAGAATATGCAAACACAAATAAAAAATAAAAACATACCTTATATTATAAAAAATGCAACAAAAAATTATTGCAACTATTTACCATGAAATGTGTGTATGAAGCCGTAGACAAATTACAATCTATAAGGTATGCTATAAAAACTTGCAAAGATAAATATTCCAGGCTTTTGATATATATTTTATAGAAAGCTAAAACCTATCAGAGAAATGTAATCTCATTGGCCCCCATACATACTCTTCCCTACATACGGAAGGTATATGCATCGCACTTCTTCAATAAATGTACATAAACCCTACATAATAGTAACAAAAACTTAGTTATTTGATTTTGTAAAGATGACAAAAGGTTTAGTTTGTTATTTATATGCATCTTGTCTACAATTTTTTAATTTGAACAGTTATTTTATATCAGTTTTTTTTTGTACTCTGCTGTAAATCACAACTTAGGAAAGACCGGAGATGTGGTTTGGTGGAACATAAAAATCTCAAAAAGTGTGGGCCATCTTGGTGGACTCCTCCACTTCGGTAATAGCTTCATTGTTTGAAATGAATGGAAGTGTTCAAAGAACTTACATAAACTTTTATTTTTAAGCAAAATGATGAAAAGGAATTTGAGTCAAATGCTTTTGATAGTTTTTGATTGGTACAAGCTATGCAAACAGGGCTAAAGAACATGAGGATGATGAACGGGTCGTTCACATGTCATGAATATGCAGGTCAAAAGTTGTCGATTTACAATCGAGGCCTTGATAACTTCACGAAAACTTCGTCCGGCTAGAAATAATTTGCATTAAAAGGTCAACAGACACTTAAACTCATCCTATGGTGTACCATGCAACATCCCACATCTTCACAATGCATTAGTTTTCCAACGCCGTCCAACTTCTGGATAGTCTCAAAACTCAAAAAACTTATAAGCTGATAAAAACAAGCAAAAACACCGGGTGTTATAAGGGACGTAGTTAGAGAAGTACTCCGATCCGAAAGATTTTCAATGGCATGCTTTCTTGAGCTAAACACGCGAGTGTGTTAGAGTTCATCAAAATACAGGCCTGTAGCACAAAATATGATGGCCAGATGGCCAGACGGACAGACGGATGAACAAGCTCAATTGGATTCAAAAAGTGGTTCTGAATCGAACGGTACAATAAAAGGTGTGTCTCTATCAAGTTCTTTTGAATATTGCGTACATCCGCACAAACTCAATATGTCTTTGTATCACAAGTAGTGTAGCGCACCCTTATGATGCGCATGTATTATTAAGTACTGAAGAGATATCGATATGAATTTTTACACAGATGCGTAAAAACAAAAACTGCTCGTTTAAATAAGCTCACGTGATTTAAATGCAAAGTTTCACTACTTTTTGAAAGCAGAATATATCCTGCTTCGGTATTAACAAATATTCAGTGAATCAGATTTAAAATAAATACCGCACTAAGAGCATATAAGATATTTTTTTCAGTTGAGCATAACCTAGTTATCAATTACAAGCTGCTGAGCTTAAATCCATGAAAATCATTCAACTTTTTATTGATTGAGATTCCACGGCGGGGGTGGTTAATGTTTTTAAATTGTTGACGCAAATATATTTTGAAATTTTCTTTGCTCAGTTCTATTATAAAATAGTCCACGAATACGTTTAAAACATTCAAACACGATATGAGAACGTCATCCGAAAAGGCGTACTATAGATGATCGAATCGAGGAAACATTTGGAACATTGGCAAAGTTGTATACTTTAATTTGTAACGCCTTGGAAAAGCATGTAAAAGCTATATTCGTGACAAGCGGGAAATCTCAAGTTTGCATAATCCTTACTGCTTAACAGCTAACGGAAAACTGCTGGTTTTTCATTTATTTGTTGAAATATTTTATATGCCAGATCCTTCTCATCGTCGCAGGTACAAATCGCAAATTCCGTATTCCGTATGTCGAAATCGTTTTTGTTTTCCCGTAATATGAAAAAAAGGCTCTAACAAAATTCAATGTTATTTTCAGGGTTGTAAACCTAACCCCAATGCGGACATGTGTATGGAGTTTCCGCACAGCATCCACAGGCATTGTTTACATATCGTTTAAACAAACAACTGGACATATGTGTGTGTTTGCGTACATTTACACATACAGTAAATTCTCGAAGGATTTTAGTATTCATATAAAATTAATGCCTTCTTCCACAACATTATAGACCAGCAGTTGCCTATTTTTGAACGTGTTTTCCAAGTCGATTAATTATATAAATATTTGCTGTGTTTAACCATTCAATGGCCACAATTTAATGCATGGGGTTAATTAATTTTTTTTTTACTTTTCCCACACAAAGTTAAATTTTGAAAAAATAAAGTGCACTTTAAATTGAATTAAAAAATTTTGAAAAATTCGGGATATAAAGGGAACATAGCGGCATATGTGATGAATATTATCATAATTTCGTGAACACTCTTCTAGCTCTTAAGTCTTATCGAAATTGTTTCAAATATATTTCTTGCATTTTAATATCAACCACATTTCGACAATCTGCTCCGTTGGAGAGTTTATAGTTGATTTGCTGCATAGCAGGCAACATTTGGCGTAATATCGTATGTACATTGGTAAACAGGTCACACACATGAATTAACACATTAATTTTTTTTTCTTTCTTGACCAGTGGAAAATTGAAACTGTGCTAACAGAGAAACAATATAAGACGTAATAAATGCAGATATTATGCTCTGCTCGACTTGCATTCAATAAACTATCTTTCGTTTCATGTATATGTGGAATGAAACAAACGTAGTTCGATGTTTAGTCCAATTTTAAAGTTATCGAAATAGATTAGGTCCGAGCACCTACAGTCGCCTTGGATGGGTTCCTGGTGTAAATGTTGTTAAAAAATGATTAGTTGGAGGATTAGATTTAAGGCAACGGTCGGACTTTCTATGAGCAATAGATTGTTTATGGAATACATAAAAAAATTCTTTCCAGCTTCCCTTACTACGAAGCTAGCTACTAGCACGAAAATCTATCAATATTATTCTGTAGGCAACAATAATTAACAAAAGCCAATACCACATCGATTGAGGCGATAACGGTTTTAAGACTGGAGGAAAACGCATTGTATTTATGATGGAACGGTTTGAAAGACGTGTCATGCGCTGGTCGACTGATTCTTTAAAAAATTAAACATCTTATGACATCGCGACGGAAGTAAATGTCGACCAAACATCATTTTTATAAGGATAAGGATGAATGCAACAAAAAGCCTATCCAATTAACTCTGAAAAATTTCATGCGACGAACTTTTATCGGCTGCTGAGCCGTTTTTGAAGGTATTCCAAAGGGTTGATGCCGGAGACTCGCATATACCAATAGTGCGTGAAAAAGATTGTGGGCAAAGTTGCACGAGCGGTAGCAAAGCCTGGAAGGCACTACTGTATGTCGCCTTTGCTTTGGCATGGGAATGGCGTCGTGCGTCATGAGTGCGTCATCCATTCTCTATTGTCAACAACTAATGTGATAAATGTTTCCCATAGAGCATCTAGAGTTGAACGCTTGTGGAGTCGCGTTCCATCGTAACAATCCCAATCCACACATATCTTCAATGACTTCGCAAATTGTGGGAAAGCGCAGTTGGGAAATTTTAATGCATCCACTGGACAGTCTGGGCTCGTCCCGTTCAATCACGATTTGTTTTCCTTTCTGCAGAACTCTTCTAAGCAGAGTTCATAAGAAATCCACGGAAATTTCCTCACTCCACAATAATGCCTCATAAATTTTATCAAACGAACGAAAAGGGCTTCTCGAGGCTTAAAATCTTACACATATTTACTTTAATAAACTTTACTTAAAATATGCGAAAAAGTATGTTAAGATTTTGATGAAAACGCTACGAAGTTATCCCTTGACTAACCACATCAAAGAGAAGTTCTATGTTTTATTGCCAATTATTAAAATTATAATGAACTGCAACGACTGAGTTACTGCACTTCATGCTCGTTGAAATGCAATAACTAATTTAACTGCTTGCTAAGTTAATAAGAATTAAATGGCAAGAAAAAAGTCAACGAGAGGCAAGTAGTAATAGACACGACTACCGAAAGGCGAATGGAAAACTTACAAGAATTTATTTAAACTTGACGAAGCAAAGTCAGATGCGCGCGTTCAGAATTGTTTCAAAAACTTATATGATATTTTCTATACCGAATAGGTGAACATAATTTTACATTGTTGCGCAGTACTGTCAAATGTCCTTTTTTGCTCATATACATGTACAAAATATGCAAGCCCTATAGGTGGATTATTCTGTTGTTCTCAAAGCCCAACTAACTCTGAATGTGTCGGGGGTGCAAACTGAATGCTTTTGCATTTCGCTACATTTTTATGCGATATAAATAAATAACTTCATTGAAATGTTGAAACTCACAATGAGAGAGGAGAGAGAAAGAGAGAAAGCGTGAGAGGGAGACGTTTTCTTCTAACTAAAGTTAAAAAAGTCGACACCTTTTAGTAAACTTAAATTGTTTCTATTATCTTTTTTAGCTTTATATAATGCACACAAGTGCTTTAGGGGCTATTTCTATTTCGTTGTCCTCATGATTATTAAAATTATCACAATTACTGCTTCAAAGAGAATACTGCTTGGAGCGTACCCCTGATATTAGCATCTTTTGAATGAATAGAAGTCGTTTCATTGTTATTACTGATCTTTTGCGTATTTTTAATTTTTTTTTTGTTTATAATATGACCAGATGCTCAAGTGATGCCCCCTAGCCGCGTCATATGTCCGCGGTCGGAAAGAAGTGAGGGAAGAGAAAGAGATAGAGTAGCGATCACAATCTAGAGGAAGGGTGTCTAATCGGTTAGTGTGATGCTTTAAACGACTGAACAGTCACTATAACTATGGCTAACAATAAACTCAACCACACTCAGATTTGAATCCGCGAACATTGACTTGGTAGATGCGATTTTTACCTACCCATCTACTCATGCGAAAACATTATGAAAGCATTATTGTTTCCATTGCTGAATCTGCTTTTATTATTATGACAAAGTTTGGAATTGAACTTGAATGCTTTCGTGTCACATTCGGTCGGTGTATTTATGAATGTTTGCATTTTTTTGCATTGCTGTCCTTATTGCAAGCATCCATAGAAAGTTTATCTATTTCAGGGGATTTATCCATTGCTTATTCTTAATTTGTGACTACTGTAACATATGGTTATTGTATCATGTAGGTGTTGTTACGTGTGCAACAGTGTAATAAGTCAATTTGCTAATTTCACTTCGTAGAGAGAGGATTGACGTTTAGAAAAAAAGAAAAACTGCAACCAACTTGAGGGAAGAATGTTGGGGGGTATTTTGGTCAGTTTGTTACTGATGATGAACTTGATAGACGAAATATTTAATGAAGAACTTGAAGAAAAAAAAAAAGTATTTAATAAAAAAGCAATAAAGGTCTTCATCGTGCCAGACATTTTTGAAAAGAATTGTATCACGAGGAGATCACCGAACACGGCACAATACACGAAAATGGCATTTAAACAAATACGCAACGAAAACACAGAAAGAAAAATATATATATATATCCCGTGTGTCGTTGTTTATTTCGAACTCACAAATTGAGCAGAAATTTATAATTGGTTACGCAGTAGTTTGTATATGTCATAAAAAAAAAAAAAAAAAAAAAAATTAAAAAGAAAAAATTAACTAATTTTTATAAACTGAAAATTTGTGAAGAAACTTTTTATATTCGCCTACTGTGCGTTAGTGAATGCAGTGTTGAGAAAGATGCGAAAGGGCAACCGCTTTCATGAAAATTCAATGCTTTAGCAAAGACACCGAAGAACGTCGCAAACTGTAAAATGATGGTCTTTTAAAACACAAAGATTACGAATGTTTGTACGCGAGGTTGTTCATGAGGAGTTGCAAAGCTAAGTATATAATGTGGACGATGCCGGCCAATGGATTCGTGATACAGCCCATGCAGTCAATGTAACTGTTAAGGAGCGGCTTTTAATGCTACATTATAAACATATAGTTGAAGTAATGATGGGCCACCAAACGGGAGCTGGTTGTCATTACCTTGCCAAAGGTTATTGGGAAAACCTATACTAACTCTGTTTTATTTTGTGTTTGCACTTGTCCTGTAGTCACAAAGGGTCCTAGTCTCTATTTTGTTACTTTAAATGGATTTTTTTATTTTTGCTTATAATATAAATGAAAATCATTTTTTACGTCAGAGGAGGGAAAAATGTATAATGTACTAAAGTTTTAAGTTTTATCATGAGACAAAAGTAGCTTAGGGGTCCTCGGACTGAACATCGGTGTCTCCCATAACGAGATCATAAGAAGCAGACCACCGTGAAGAATGGCGTAAGGCTTAGGATATGCGTCCATGTCAGACAAAAAAAAATTGAAAACCCTCCACATCCCCTCACGTCTCCACAGCCCAGGATCCTCTTTAAGTGGAACAGAAGAGTGGGCCTAAACATAACAAAGTCTGCAGACTACAATTGGGCAGACTTAAAGGACTTATAGAAACCAATTGTTACACAAAAAATGGTGCTCAATGTGTGGCCCAAACGGCATAGGTTCTTACATACGCAATTGAGGACGTACAGGCATTAGCTGTTACACTATTGATAACCAGATAGAAATGCTACAAGTATTTGGGTAATACTGACAGACTCGGCACAATACTAATGTTTGGGCACCTCTACTGAGAAGAATTTTTCTAAATATTTCAGAGATAAAATTTTGATTTAATAAAACACTGCTGGATTACTAAACTTTCTTCATCTCTCTCAAGTGTTATGTAAACGCAACTCTTATATTTTGAGTATTTACAGGATTTCTGTTCTTGTGATTTGAACAACTTTTTCGGTTTTTTTTATGAACTAAATTGAATTGAATTGAAATAAAATGGAAAAGAGCATAAGAAATGAACTTAAAAATGCTTTGAATCACAATTTTTTTATTTTGTATATATTTTTATTTATATAAAATAAAGAAATGCTTATTTTTTTTTTACTCTCCTCTTTTCTTTGGTAGTTTATAACTTTTGTTCAGTGTTTCACACAACTTACATATTTATTGTTTGCGAGAGAAGAATTGCTATCGGACGTAGAGTTTTAAATAAAATGAGTTTTTCTTCGATAAACTTTCGCTTTAGTAACACGCTCGCATAAAATACAAAAGCGTTACGAATTAAATACTAAGAGAGAAAGAAAATTTGAAAATCCTAAACTAAAATCCTTCTACAATAGAACGAAATATTCGAATTTGCGAATCGATGAAAGCACATGTGCACAGTGCACAGTCTGATCTTTATATTTTGAAAATTATTCTAAAAAAATGTTAAATATGATAAGTTAGATGACAACGCGCACGGTGTTTTAAAATGTCCATGTGAAGATTCATAATAAAAATTTGCCGTTAAAGTGCTCCTATATCCCCTTCCACATCAGAAATGTTATTATAAACATGAAACGAACTCTTTTTATTTGCCACGCTATTCTCGACTTTAATTTTGCTGATCTTACCCTAGCATTATATATAATAAAGCACAACACGTCTTTGAACACGCAATGAGAATCATAGCTATTTGATGCCGATTTCATTGTCTGATATATCTAATTTTTTTTGTTATTGAAGTTGTGTCCCTCTGGGAGATAATCATATCGTTAATTGCAGCAAAAGCTTATTGTGGCTTCTTTTCGTAAACTTGCTTTAGAAATTTGTAAAATTACTTTCGCCTCAGCATCCAGCACTTGGTTTATTTGTGTAATTTCCCCTTTCCCTCCATATTTCGCGCCGTTGATTGAGTAGTAGGGTCGTTCTATTCAACTGTTGCACCTTCGTCGTAGCTCTTGTCCTTTATGATTTAACCAAAAATGGAAACGACATAGTAGAAGAGAAACAGACACTATTCAGAAATGATCTAAAAATAGGCCCACGTAAAGTATTTCTTCTAATCTATTGAGGGATATTCAGTTAATCACGTCGATCATGTTAATCTATTCTAGATATCTAGAAAGATTGTATCTGCATCCATTAATAACTTAGAATATATATTTTTTAACTTCAAAACTTGAAAAGAAAAGTCACCGCATTCCCTCGTCGATGCGTTTTACTGAAGTTCCTTCCGCAACTTTTTATAAATTTTTTCCAAAATGCAATTCTACTGCCACGAATGGGGATTCTATTGGAATCTTTCCGTATTTAGTCAACGATATTATTGCATTACCGTAGTAGGAGATATAAGATAACGATCATGTATTGCAAAGTCTAAGACTTAAGCTATCTCTGAAAATTGGTATTTTTGCTCTTCGTATTCTAACAGTTAAGCAGTTTTTTAATTCCATTTTATGAAAATGCCTGTGAGAACATTCTCCTATTCATTTCCATTCACATTGAGGGAGATTACACTTTTTTTTTTTTTTTAATATCACGAGCAGGCGAATGTCTGCGACAACCAGAATGGAAGTTTGCAATGATAATAGATATCTTTGGGGGATGCTTGAGAAGCATCCCCAAATAGCATACTCGACCGAAATTGCTCGATAGTATATGTAACTGTATGTATTTTGGAACTTGGTTAACAACAACCAAACGCAGCATGACTTACATATATGTATATATATACTATTTGATTTATTTTATTTTGTAAATAAATTTACAAAGTATGGATTTAAAGAATGAAGGATAACTTGGATCGTATGCTCGCGTGTACTGAAAACGCTATCGCACACTTCAGATTTGAACGCGCGAACATTGAGTTGTTAGTAGCGATCCATTGTCTGTTTGGCTACTCAAGCGGATGAACGTATAACGTATATATATGTAATTTATTTATTTTATTATTTTTTTTAATAAAACCAATCACTCAGGCATGTTGCCCATACGTGTAAGACGGTGTAGGTCAAAAAGAAGTAAGGAAAGAGATAGGGAGTGAGCAGGCCCGGTACATATTACACATTCATCGACTTAGCATTCGTTATAGTTTCAAGCTAATACGGTCAAATTGTCCTGAGGCTTGAACTCGCCTCGACTTTCATCTATTCGGCTATGCGGCAGCCCGTGCAATTCAAATGAGATTGACCATCTCCCTCCATCGGATATATTTATAGTAGACCGTTGCCAAAAGGGTAACGGTAATTATTGATCGAGGATTGTAATTTATTGTGCAGTTTATATTATGTACAAATAAGTCAATTGAAAATAATATAACATAGCACACGTGCACATTTTAGGCCGACTCTTTTAAGTCGCTGTTAAGAATGGGGCCAACTTTTTCACAAAGAGAAAATAGTACTCGAAATAACAAGAAATAACTGAAATGTGAATCAGTACAAATGTTTATCAATTGTTGTATAACCACATAAAGGATTAATTTACTGTTTTTCGTGGAATTTATATGCGTATAAATATATATTGTTTAAAAAAGAAAGGGATTAATTTATTGATTTCCATGGAATAAATTTTCATGCATGTACATATATACAGCGATATTCAAAAGCATTGCGAGCAATCTATCTGGTGTATATAACCACCAATAACAATTTAAAATGTCATAGGTTCGAGTGAAGAAAACCGTTAGATACCCTACACCAACTACGGCAGTTCAATTCGTTAGATATTATTTCTCAAAGACTTATCAAAACCAAAAGATTTATATTTTGCGAGATTCCCTATACAATTACTTCATTTTTTAGTGTTTAACTATTTTCGTTATAAAATTTCGTACTAAAAAGTAAATCTCGTTGTCACATAAACACTTGCTTTTCATGAGAATCTTAATGTAGGAAAGGATCTGAAAAACTCTAAGCGACCCACAGTACAACACAGTAAATTTATATGCCCTTCCTCTCCTTTGTATGGAAGGACGTTCAAAAAATGGTGTCATCCCAAGCGAATTTTGCAAACTCAGTTAATATGCCAAAATACTATTTTTCAACGACTTTTCTCGAGAAATAGTGAAGATGGGTTCTGTACGGCTCTGAATCGATTAGTGGATCAATTGCACAAACTTAGTGCTTTTACCACAAGTTATGTAGACAAACAACAATTAACAAACACTTTTTATGAAAATTTATTTTACAATACTGAAGACCAATTTAACGGCAGATAATCCTTTCTTGAGAGAAAACCAAGTTAATAAAATGCCATTCATGCGTTATTGAGAACTAACAGAGATCATAGAAAGTCTCATTGCTGAATGCCTAAAGATAAGTGCTACGTGCGACTTTGCATAAGAGCGCATAGAAAGATTTTTCTAAACTCTCAGCATTGTCAACAGGTGTTGGACATAAGTGACTTAGATACGAAAGAAGATCGGCAGAACAAATGACGAGAGAATCTCCGGTTTTCAAATAGTAACGAAAAGAATTACTTGTAGCAGACCCTTCAACATCACATGTTTCGCCAAAAATTTGACTAAATTTGACAGTTTGAGTTTTTTTTCTAAACCTTCATTATGGAAAGTAATTGTCTCTAAAATCACGCTAGCGACTTTGATGTGGTTTGAGGTTTGTCCACACTTTTTTAGAATACCGTATATAATATTCGGGAGAACTACCGCAAGCATTGTGTGGTGTCTGTTTTATGTGCTTGGTTATAAAGTAGCACTATGTTGTAACGATGCATCGCTGCTGATAACGTCATCGAAATGTTCATTTGTGAAGGTCGAGTACATAGTCAATACTTCCGTCCAAAGCTATGTCTGTATATTACCCGTATAGGATTGCGCTACAAACTCTGCGAATAACTCTCATGTCTCGCGACAAAAAATTTGCGTCATGCCATATGTGCAGCACAGTTTTTCGAGCGTCAGCTTAAATGCGCGTTTCACTTTTAATCACAGTTACGGAATTCCTACTTTAGAATAGAAATTACCTTAGAAAGAGTAAATTCGTGTAAACTTTTGTAAATCCATTAAGTAAAAGCCAAACAAAAGTTGCACGTTTGTTTAATACAATTTTCAAAGTTTTGTTTCGCGCGAATGTATAGCATATGTATAAATTTACATACCTAACCACTATGGTAATATATAATATACATTCTAGTTTATATATAAAAACCAATTGGTCTCAAAATTTATTAACCTGGGTAGACTGCCATACTTATCTCTTTTTACTATATGTATTTACGCTTGCATGCGTTTTAATAAATGTGTTCATGCATATGTTGGTAAATAATAAAATTAATTGCACTGTATCTACAACAGCATGTTTTATTTGTTTCTATCAATTTATTTTCTTTTGGTTAATACTTAACTAATATTATACTAAAATATGTTTAAAAATTTCCGCAAACATGACTTTTATTTGATATTGTGGTTGAACTTTATTACGATTTTTTCTTCCACACTCTTTACGTACATCTATGCAGATTTATTGATAATGTACGTTGATAATAATAACGTAACTTTATCGACGAGTTCGTCGATTACAAATACACGCCATACATTGATAATCTGAAAACTTTAACCGTGTGTTTGAGTCCTGTGCTTGGTCTGTGAACTTCTCATATTGATTTTTCTTGTGCGTATTACTTACTAACTGTATATATGTCTGATTGCAAATAATAATTACTGAACGGGACAATATCGCCGTGCATTACATTAAGTCGTTTCATATGTGATGCGAAAGTGTTCGGGAACCTCTTCCATATCTCTTCCCATTCTTTACCAAACGATGGTGAAGCATTGAAGAATGTGTAACGACAACCTCGTAAAATTCTTATATTTTTGTGAAGCAAGATAAACAGATAGAGATGTGCTGTGTGTTATGCCATTACCTTCTGAACAATCACTAGAGCTGTAAGTATGCCCTACCGCACTGATGCGAATTGATGCGAACATCAATCATTTTTATCTACTTGGTTCCTCATGACGATTATCAATCGATATATAGTTACAGACTATAACTTCCCAAATCATATAAAAATATGTTTTGAAATTATTGTATGTAAGCACATGCTGTTAATATACCATTGGCATTCATGTAAATTATGTCATGTTAGCAGTTAATGTGTCTACGCCAGCTTCAGGAATATTTAGATCTGATTATTTTGTTTGTTTCGTTGTAGATGCGGTTAAAGCAAAATGAAGAATTGTTGATGAAGGAAAAGGTTTTGCTGGAAGCAAAATGAGGAAAATCAAATAAAGGAAATTCGCTTTCCATCACTGCGTTCGTCTTCACCACGGGATTGATAAATAACGCCTTCGCTCACTCTACAGCAGCAGCGAAAGTCGACCTTCCTATAACGCGGGTCCATATACGACGAATTCCTATAACACGGCAGAAGGATTACGGTCGTATTCGTATAAAATTGTAAAAACGACTAGTACGGCGTGTTAGAGAATGTGTGTTACAAAGTTTGCGTACCTTTGTTGTGAAAAGAAGAACGTTTATTACTTGTCGGCCACAAAAAATCTTTGCAAGTAGTGCCTCAAGCCTGATTATTAAAGAAAGTTATTTTTAAATATAACTAGCAAGTTAATCGCTTTAGGCTGCGAATGGTTCATGTATTTGTACAGTTTAGGTGCATTGTACAATACGGATTCATATGACATGAAAGGTATCTGCGGTGTTATTGGCAGTTTACTGTTCGCGATACGTATAGCACGTAAATTGTCGAAATGACAAGTGAATAGAATTTCTTTTTATCTTGCGGGTAAATATCGTCCATGAAATATTGGTGGACATTAAAAGATTCGGTTCAACTCACGTATACATATTTTTTTCAATTTTTCGAATTAAAAAACGATTGAAGCAAAAAGAATCTTCAAAAACTTCACAAACATCTTTGGAAGCATTACAAAACTCAAATCCTTCAGTTGCAATTATTATCCACTTAGTAGTGCCTCCGGAAGCTTTTTAATTGCGATCATAGCAACCTTTTTAGTGAACTGAAAGACAATAAATCATAATTTTTACGTTACTTTTTACAAAAAGGGTTAACTCCTAGACCACTAACAAACAGAATCCTTCGATATATGGTGTATACAGTGCCAAGATACGGAACTATGCGTGTAATATCTGATTTTCTTTGATATGCATATCAACCGAAAATTTTTAAGCGACTGAAAGTTCAATAGGACAAGTCGGATAAGTCAGCCAAGAATATAGTTTGTAACACAACATAAATAATTTTGGATGTAAAGCAATTTAGTTCGTTGGTCGTGAGCAAGCTATAAAAGGAAAACCTCAGATTATGCAACTTCTAAAGATCTTACTTGGCTTTTTTGCGTCTCTATAAGAAAGCTTTTACCTAATAATAACTCGCACTTCTCTCTAATTATTAAGGATTATTACCCTTGCATATAACCCCTGCAACACATAATTTTGAATAGAAAATTTAAATTAAATTTAAATCGTAAATCGTATACGATAACCAATGATTAAATATGGAAAAACCATAAGCATAGGGCTGAATAGGGAAAAAGCATAAGCGCTATATATGCACTTCACAATTATGCATTCATTCATTTATATAAATATAGTAAGTTATTTGTTAAATAAATATTAAATGTGTCAAAATAAATAAATAAAATTATGAGAGAGAATAGTTTTCTTTTATAATAATACAAAGTGACGTTATTATCTAAATGTATAATATTTATAAGCTTTATATGACTTATGAATTATTGCAAGCAGCAACAATGTATACAACAAACTGAATGAGCGAAAGCTACGACTCGTACGTTATATATGAGTTGAAAATAGGTAAACATGTCATGGATGCATGTATACATAGCTTAGGAGGTTGACTCTCTAAATGTCTATCAAATAATTTATAGATGCACATACAGTTTTTTAACTAAGCAGACACGCACTCACCCCAATGCATAACTTCATGTTTTGATGCTTAAAAAAAAAAACGAGTAAGAAAATTATATTTGCTTGTAACCGAATCTTTTATACCCGTCATCGTTATCCTTAAAAGAACTAGAAAGAGGGAATAAACTAAATATTCGTATTCTATAATATTGTGTGGGCGTGGCTGATTTCTCTAATTTTTGTAGCATAAAAGTGAAGATATTTTTCGTGTGTCTACTCTAGTATATGGGTAATGAGCCATGAGAAGGTAAAGGTGTTTTCAGTTTTTTTTTGCGTTATGGGCGTGGCTGGTTTGGGCAATTTTCAAATTCTTTTATATTTTTGCGAACGTGAGAATGTTTAACACCGATGCTTCGCAGATCCATGGAGCTTCCTTCTGGGCGTTGCAAACATTGTGGCAAAATGAATAAACCTCTGAACCTTCAGGGATGGGTATAAAGAGGGGCGATGAGTAGCACACTTTAGCTTATATAGTTAAAAAATAAATAAATAGGCAAATAAACAAAACGACTGACATTGCAATGGGTAGGTGGATAAATGGCTGCGCAGTTTCTAAGGGGCTAAAAGTATGCTAATAAACAGGTTACGTAATTTTAATTAAATGTATTCGCGTTTATTAAAATTTAGTTTGCAAAATTTTCATAATCTATAACCGCAATCATTATTAGGTTGATTTTGTGAATAATTAAAACTTTACCGCTTCCCTAAAGCGATTGCAGCAATCGTTTTCTGGATATTTTATGAAATATAAACTAATCACAATATTTAATTAATATAATACAATTTGAAGTATTTGCGTTCATCATTTGTATAATTTCCTGGTCATTCCATTTGCGGTACATGCGAAAATGTGCATCATTATAGATAATTGGGCCGCTCGTTTTGAAAGTGGGTCAAGTCGATTTTTGAAAAAAATGAACTTAATACTAATCATAGATACAACTAGTAAAAAATGGACATGTCCCGCTTTCAAAATAAATTCCTGGTATAATATATTCTTATCTTAATATTCTTAGCCTGTTGTGTTTGCCCTTGTAATTCTTCAGATTACCAAAATTAAGGTTGAGAACCCAATAATTGGCGTGTATTTCCCGGTTTTAATTCCATCGTTGTATTC
The DNA here is from genome assembly GCA_001077435.1 of Glossina morsitans morsitans. Lineage (NCBI taxonomy): Eukaryota > Metazoa > Arthropoda > Insecta > Diptera > Glossinidae > Glossina > Glossina morsitans. Next base: position 59,727 of record CCAG010015683.1, read on the forward strand.
TTCGTGAGCTTACTTAAAACTGGAAGAGGGATGAAAAAAAGCACTTAAAATAAAAGCATTTTTAAACATTGTTTCCGGCACGCCCGCTACTCACAACAGTCTTGCATTTTTTTAATTTCTCTAAATTAGTAAACATTCCAGATTCGCCCAAAATCAAATACAATTCTTGTTAATTTGTATTTGTTCATTAAGATAATGAAGATAAATAAATGAATTTAAAGCATTTTTTATTTATTCTTTTTTTTTTTTTAATTCCTTTTAATTTACGTTATATAAAAACGACTGGCAGTTAAGTACAATCAACTCTAAAAATAGCAAAAAAAAAAAAAAAGCAAACGTATTTGTTTGTGTCGGAGTGTATATATGTGAAAATGTGTTGGTTTTTATTTAACATGATTTTGTAATTATGCTTATATAACTTTTGTATTAACGCAAACGTTTATGCAAGTGTATGCGTGGACGTATAGAATTATAAATGCTTACATATCTGACGCATGACGTTCGCCTTTTATATCCGTGTAAGAGTTTGTAAGGGGATGTATCTATGTATGCATGCATATATTCATAGTCTGAGTATGTTCAAGTTGATGTACAGTTAGTTCTTAAAATGTTTACCTTTATAAACAACTGTAATTTTATTTATGTTGTTTATTATTTTCGCATATGTGCTGGCTTAGATATGTATGTACGTAGAAGACGTAAGGATACTAAGAAGAAAGTTTGCAAAAAATATATAAGCAAAAGCGAATTGCGTGATACCTGCAACCATATCGAGTGTTATTTAAGGGCAAACGATGACTTGCTAACTTACCTTTTACTTTCTCATAAACATAATATGTTTCTTACGGTATACAAATAAATTCATTTGTAGGTTAAATTAAAGTGGCAAGCGGCTGCCGGGCAGGTAATATCTTTCATAGTTCGCTTTTATGTTTTCGTAAATGTAAGCTAACTTTCGTATGTGTAAGCTAACCGTGTTCGGTATTCTGGTATTTTTCAGGGCAGCTCCATTATTTAATGGGCAATGGAGGTGATCCCTAAATGAATTTGAAAATTGTTAAAATTCTTGCGCAACCGTTTTATTATACTTTACCGATAAAGTTGATATACCTAACGGGACATAGCTTCACATTACTTTAAATTATATTATGAGATGACTACGTCCATGATGTTGGCTTTGTGTGCCTGGGAATAGGGACATTTCGGTAACATTACAAAGAAAACCCTGCGAAATTTAAATTTAAAAAGTTTTTTTGAAACAGCAATAAAAATTCCTACGCTAAACAATGAAAAATTCTCATAGACTAGTCGACAATAAGTAAAATAGCAGCCGCAAAGGGAGTAAGATACTTAAGCATTGTTTGCATGAACGTTAGGAAAGTTACAATTTTCAAATGTTTAGGATAAAGCAGGTCTCTGTAATCGCAAATCATAACTTTTTTAATGAAAAATCAGATATATTAACGAAAGAATGGTGGATTGAAACTCATGAGGTATAAAAAACGAAGTCCACTTAGACAGTGTGCCGATTAGTTATGGCAAAATATTGGTTGGCTTTGGTGTATTCGAGTGTGTGACGCTCACCCGGTCGCTAAAATAAGTACGAGTTCAAAATTATCCGAATAATCGAATGACTAACGATTCTTAAGTCGCTTTAATCCGACTATCAGGTTAATGTTCACAGGATCAGATGTCAAGTGCGCTAGAGTTATCTTTCAGTCAATAAAGGCATAGCACTAATCCGTCGGGCGCACATTCATTACACTGCGGCCATCGCCTCCCTATTTCTTTGTTTTTCCTCTCTTCTTTCAGAAAGTGACCGTGTTACTCGAAGAGGTGGCATCCACTGAGTGATTGGTCATATCAAAGAAAAACAAAATGTTCAGGATTAATGATGCTTACCAACAAACGTCATAACGTTATATTGGCTCTCAGGATTCCTCTTTTACTTAGATAGTCAAGATGGCTATATATGTAAATACTAATGAATGTATTATTTTTTATTATTAACTATCACGTTTACAGAGGGATCGTTTTAGATAAGCACTCTTTACAGTTCGTTTCTATTGCGATGTGTAATGTATCAGGAGTAATGCCAAAGAAAAAAAAAGATAATCGTATTTATTTCCACTGATGCAGAACTAAATTAACTTTTATATTAAAGCAAATACAGTAGAACATCACTCAGTAAGTTTGTAAGGTGACGAATAAATGTCGTCATCACCAACGAATCCATACGATTTCTACATCGAACTAGGCTTCAAACGAAACGTTTCAAAATTATATGCTCTTGATATTCAATGTGAGATAGTGTTCAGCCCTACGTATAGTTCACATTTTTAGTTACTAATACGCACCGTAATTGCATGAGCGGGAATTTTTATGATTATTGTAACATTTGCTTAAAATATTATTGATCAAACGCGTTTTGGCAAATTGAAGTTGCATTATATGCAAAAAAATCGATGAATGATGATGACGAACAAAAAGATCGCAGAACTTGGTAACTTGCTATTAGTAGAAAATCGAAGAATTTATGGAGGCAAGATTCTAAGACTTTCTTTATAATTGTTGCTATGTGTTTGGCTTACATTATTTATGTAAACATCATTTTATTTTATGTGCTCCCTCATACATAAGTCTCATCTGTATACGTAGATGCCATACATATGCATGAAGGTACTTATTTGTATTAACGCTCGGTTACATTATAGGTTTATATTGAACGCAAATGTAAACCTGTCCAAGTACTAAATACATACTACTATAAAAGAGTGGTTGTGGGAGTGTATGTATGTATGTGTATGTGTGTCGGTCTTTTCATAATAAAAATGCAAACTACGTAAACATAAACTATTTTATTATGTTCCCATGATTTTTGGTTTGTTCCACAAGTATTACATATATATATATTCATATGTAGATAAAAGTGTATATATATTATGTACGTACTGTCCTCTTCATTATATGTGTATTTATACGTTTACATTTTTTTTTACTAGTTTTTGTGCGTTCTTGTCCACATTTACGGCATAAATATAAAAAGAACTTAACACAGAAAAGTGGAAAAGCTGAAAAGTACAACGACTATGCATGAAACTAAAAGGAAGACGGACAACCTTTCATAAAATTGTGTTTTTTTTTTTTCTTTTTTATTGTTTACAAAGATGATGATGAGGATGATGGGGACGGTGATGAATAAAACAAAAACAACAAAAAGTTGTCGAAACGGATTCTGCACTCTCTGGTGGCGATGTTGATGGTGATGACGATGATGGTGATGACGATAATGACGTTAGTGATGATGATAATAAATTGAGGTTGCTTGAGGTTAACTGCTGTTGATCTTGTTGTTGTGGTTGTTAGAGTTGTAGACTCCCTAAAGGTAATGTATGTGTGAAATATTACCAGCTATGCAGCGAGTCGAGGTGATTTAACCCAGTCTACTTTGCTCGATTCAGTCGAAAGCAGTTGTGTTGATGTTTACGTTTGAATAATTTATGACAATGAAGGCCGAAAAGAAAATGCTAGAGCTATATATATATATATATGCGTAGAATATATATGCATGGAATCTATCTATATATCTACATATCTATATGTATGTGCATATGCTATAAAATCGTATATTTGAATACGGACCTGTTCCCATTATACTTGTCGTTTTGCTAGGTATTTAGATTCTCACTTGAATAGTAAAAATGCGCAGACCGTAAAATCGTTTCAAAACTATGTCCGCACTACTACACCACTGCACTCCTAGTTGGGTTCCCTTCGAAATATTTTCTTCCTTTTGCTCAGAGAAAATTGAAAAAACCCAATATCAGAAGATATTCTTATTTAAAAAAATAGCCAGCACATGAAAGCTAGGACAACAAGCCTTGCCACAATCGCATTAAAGAGCCTGCAGCTAGAAAATATTACAGAGATTTAGTTAAAGCACACTTACGGAAACCTAACCAAAAACAAAAACAAGAGAAAATGCTTTAAAGGGCTTTAGTAGAATCGTGAGTGAGCTAAAGAGATTCCAGAAAGAGTATGTACATACACATAATATGATCAAAGGGATAGGCAGAACGGAGTGGAACTAAGCAAGATTTTTTACATTAAATTGCTGGCCTTGAAGGAGTTTATAGTTATGTAGTTATTGTTTATTTATTTAGAATAGCTATCGCGTATTAGTATTCTTAGATGTTTCGATCTTCATTTACCTTTTCATTAATTTTCCGGTAGACGCAAAGCTTTGAAAGGCTAACTTTTCCAAATTTTTTGATTATTCTTAAAACTTGTCAAGGCTACCTAATTCTACGCTAATTCTGTGTTTGACAGTTATGTTTACTTTAAAGGTTGTTTTCAGATTTCAAGTTACATATGAGTTCAGATATTTGATGTATGCAGCTCCTAACACATCTTTTATAGGGGAAAATTAAATGAGAAAAAACAGAAAACAGAACAATACAAAACACAATAAAACCCTCCCTCGCAAAAGATAAACGGAATTGAAATAAAATTGAAAAAAAAGTCCACCTACACATGCACATGAAAAATGCAGACCGCACAGCTAAAAAAGTTGAATATAATGAGTTGAGTTGCGAGAGCTGTTGTCCTGGCAATGTGGTTAATAATGGCAGCACTACAGTGATGACTGTGATGATATTTGTAATGGTAATGGCAATGGCAAGGTAGAAGAGGGGAAGAGAGAGAGAGAAATTGGTATAAAAAAGAAGGTTCACTTATATTGTTTTGTTGTTCCTGTTGTTTTTATAAAGCTGTACTCTACCGATTGCGTATTGGTGGCTGTGATGGCGGTTGTTTTTAGTTCAAATGGCAAAAAGTACTACAGTACCATGCACTAACTCTAAAACTAAAAAGAGAATATAAATTGCCACTTAAGTGCGGTATTAATGTGAAAAATGTTGCCCGTGTTTAGTGTTTATCGCCGCAACCGCATATTTGTTCACAAGTATATACAGTTTTCACACTGGCACTCATTTCATAATCATTCTTCCGTAAACTTTAACACACGCATGCCTAAGAACATATGCATTTGATAAGCTCTCTGTGTGTGTATGCACGTGAACTCCTTCCTTTACAGTTTTTTTCCATAGACATATCCCGTTCATTACAATCACCCTCTTGTACAAATAAGCATGAAACGCACAGTTTAGTCTTCATGAATATTGCAGGAGAAAGAAAGCATGCAAGACAACAAGCGAAAAAGCAAGATTGCCTTATCCAGCCAACGAATACAAGCTGTAAACAGCTTCACAGGAAAATGGCATACACTACACTATTTCGTCTTAATCAGCTACGTGATCACATACGTGACTAGGCTCCCCGTTCACGGAATATCCCGTTTGCCTCCAAGCAATGAGCTATTGTCCGCCTTTACCCACTACTAGTGTACCACTAAGTAATTTGAATAGCTGCATCCTCCTCAGCCAGGAAAGATATTTACATGTTCTTTGCGACAAAATTCTAATGGCAACAGGCTTAGAAAGTCCTCGATCGTTCTATATTCATTTATATGAATTGTATATGCCGTTGCTTTATGTTAAACAGATTGTTCTTCTTCTACGCACCTAAAAAATTAATGTCTATGTCTATAAGCATTGCCTTCCCTGACGCTTTTAATGAATGGACGAACTAATCGAGTTCGATTAAGTAATTCGTAATTATCTCGGACCTTAGAATTTGGCTTAAGATAATGGTCAGATGTTATACGATTATATTAAAAAAAATCTGAAATTCCCAACTAGATAGATATATTGGTGCTATCATCTAAGATCTGATAAGGTGGAATTGCGAAAAGACAACATTGATCGGAGCGCATCCTATGGGATTGTTGAGAATCAGGGTTAGTAATAGGACAACTTTCGATGTGTTTTTCTTCCAGAGTAGTATTTTTTTGGGGGGACGACTAAGAGTTGAATGATAGAAATAAAGAGGAACATATGTATTGATTTCTAGAAAATTAGGTTTTTTTTCGCACTACTACCTTCAAATCCTACGCAATCCTGTATATTATGCATCCCACTGGAATGTAAACGAGATAGCCTTGTTGTGCGCCAAAAAAAGGCGAGCGCGGAAGCGCAAGTTTGTTTGTTTTTCATACGGATGTTACGGTATTTGAATATCTATGGCGGCTTCCTAGTTATTTGATTATAGAGTATTATGAGTTGCTCAAAGTTCGTCAAAGAAAACGACCAGTAGAAAATACTACTAAGAAAAGTTTTTAGTTTTTGTTTTTTTAATATGACCAATCACTCAGGAAGTCTTGCTTATGCGCGTAATACGGTGACGGACGAAAAGAAGTGTGGCACAAGAAAGAGATCGGGAGGCAATGGCCGTTGCCTAGCGGCTGTGCACCCAACCGGTAAGTGTTTCACTGGCTGAGCACTCATTAAAGCTATGAGTAAAGTGAACTCTATCGCACGTGAAGTTGGAGCTCCCTCGCCTACTTATTCCAAAGAATTGATGAAACTGAGCTGAAGAATGAGCGCAATATGTCATTAAATCGTAATTTTTCATTATGGTGACGAAAACGCGTCCCAATAACTTTTAGTTAGTAGCCTTGCACCGGAAGGTGCTACCCCGTACACTAAATTTTCTGTAAATAACAACACAAAAAAAATGTCAAGCAAATCAATTTTAAGTTTACGGTAAGTTGTTTTTGAACGCGACTTACTTACTTTCGCCCATTCAGCTGATAACCAGTCAACGGTAACATCAAAACCATGAACAATACAAAATACATTATATTAAACTACGTTTATGTTCGAGGTTTTACGTAAATGAGTGCGTTATAAGGTTGAGAAAGTGTAACTAAATGCAAATAAACGAGCTGGTAAGTGCATCAAATATTAGCCAAACATCGCAAAATTGTTAACGTGAAAAAAAAAAAAAATTAATAAAGGAATCATAAAAAAGAAATAGTTTTGTTATACCCATTGTTCTTAGTATTTTTGGTTTATTTTTTTTATTACTGGTTTTATTAACTTTGTGTTAATACTCAGCGTAAACATTTTCAAAATTCTTAGCAGAATGCTGGTGCAGTCATGCAAACGTTCTTATTATGCACGTCCATATGCTTGCGTGAGGTTGTGTGTATATCTATATAGAGTGCATTTCGTTTTCCATTTCTTACAAGCTATCGGTTATGTTCTATTGAAGTAGGGTTTAGTTCAAACATGCAACCATAAAAAATTACAAAACTTCGTTTTAATATCATATTTTATGTTATAAAAGTTTTCATACCCAGTTTGTACAGGTAATTTTCCTTTGTTCCTTATTTCGTATTGTTCTCATTTCACAGGTCAAGTTAATTGAAACTTAACCGGTGTAGCTATAAGATATTTCCGCATTTCTTTACTCAAACCATAGGTAGCAGAATAATGAAGCAGGGAAATCTGAGAGACCTGGCTGTGGGTTAGGGACTTTAGATTACACGTGCATATGACGTTGTTTGGATTATAAGAACTCGTGGAGTACAAAAGAAGCGCATTGAGTGCAAGCCCTGGGAGGACTCTTGTGTCCGGAACTGGCGTTTGGGAATGAAAATGCCTTTGCGCTATTGTTTTTTGATTAGCGTCTTCGAAGGAGTCTTCATGCTCTCGCTGGCTAGCACACAACCAACTTCAGCATGTTACTTAACTAAACAAAACCAATTCCATCACCAATGAGTCAAACATAACCTAAAAATCAAAAACCAAAAAGTCTAATAAAAATTATCAAATATTTCAATATAACCTATAATTCTTGAAACTGTGAACTTAGAAATCTAAATTATTACAGGATGGCAAGCTTCTTCCATGTTCTTCATACAAACCAAAAAGAAGAAGAAGACCTGGAGAACGAACACAAAGTGTGAATGGCTATTTATCATTCGTACCGTAGGAATCGTCTACACGTAATTAAGGTCTACAGATATGTGACATTATAACAGTAAACAGGTGTAGAACAAGTAAGAAGGTTATATGCGGCGGGAGCCGAATCTCGCATACCCACCACTATGATTTTCGCATTCTACTCCTCAAGTTCTTTTATTTGATAACCATATCGCTGGTACTATTAAGAAAAAAGTAATCGCAATGTCTACCATATTCACTTTAGAATTAACCTATTTTTAGGCAGATAATATATCGTCATTCGAGGAGTGTAGAAAATAGCTCTAAACGTTCTGCCTTGTTTGTCTTATGATAAATAAGCATAAAACTTAGTAAAAGTAAGACTTCACGTAGCAAAAAGGCCTAATTTTTAACGCTTTATGATGAAAATTGGTCCAAAATATGAACTGCAAATTTGAAGCACGTTCGTCTATTGTTCGGGTTCCCGTGGCACAGAAAATCCTTATATGGCGGAAAGGTCTAATTTTAACTTTTTTACTTTATGAAAAATAGAATAATCTTTGACAAGAATATTAAATTAATTACTCCAAATAGAGGGTTTCCTTTATTATCTTCACAGCAGCTACGAACAGGGCTCGCACATCCGGCATTCGTTCTTTTATTTTTAAACTTCTCTATTCCGCCAATTTAGCCGCAAAGCAAGATTGTTAGAGAAAGCCTGTGTCGTTACCACGCCACTGGGTGGTGGTGGTGATGGTGATGTTGCTGCATCGACGGCTCCATTAAGGAGAGCAGAAGTGGTAATTGCAATTTCTGCCCAACTTCTGTGCGAAAGACTGGCACCAGCCCACCACCAGCCGACTTAGTTCCGACTCATAGTTCCATGTCATACCTTAGTACCATCTGAAGTGCTAAGGTAGAAAATAACAATGCGTAGAATAGAATATATGGAAGAAATGTAAAGCTAAATGGGGGATAAAACTCATCTTATTAGTTTGGTGCTCATAACAAGGAAACAAAATATTACGGGAGTAGTGGAGGCTATATAATAGTCGAGCTTTTCATTTACAATATGCCTTTAGTGTAGTTGTTGGACTCCTCGAAGTCCCCCATCTTACTAAGGTGGCTCAATCCACTTACGTAATGTACAATAAACTCTGTCACTCACCCTTTCTTTCCCCCACTCTGTCTCTCTCTCTCTCTCTCCCTAATTGTTCCGATTTCTTTTTTTGTTTGTATATTTCGCGTATCTTTCCACGCACACACATTTCAAAGTTCAATAGATTAACAGAGATATGGCCATAAACAACGTATTCGTGAATAATGAAGCACCATAGCAAGTATTGTCAAAACCTTCATGATTTAAAACGGGGAAACCAATTGTTTTGACACGTTCTATATGTTGTAATTTAAAACCACTAATTAATCAACGGCCTCTACGAAGAATTATTACTTTGTTTTTTTAAATAATAGTTTTGTTAAAGAATTGTTAAAAAAATTTTGGAACATTTTTTAAGTCCCAATAAAGTTACATTATAATTTAGGGATCAGTAAACGCGATCTACTTGTGATAGTCATGGAACGTGCTCCCGTTCAGTTGCAAGGCTTTTCTGCCTTTAGTGAAAGCCATTGTTACGTTAAGTACTAACTGTACAAGTAACATCATAACCACAATAGTTCGGTTTACAAGCGATTAATTAACTTTTGCGAGTTGTTGGCCTCACATAGTCAATATATACCTAATTTGTAGAGAGTGCTTTGATTATTTTATGCTATCTTATCTCAGTTCATCACGATAGTTTTTATAACAATAAATTACTGCAATTCAAAGAATAGTAATCGTTGAAATTAGTTCCGTTATTATGCAATCACAAGATCGTAACGGCCTATAAAACTTCAATTGTCGAAACCATACAGCTATCGCTAGCAAAGTCATATTTTACAAGTCATTTTTAGTAAGCTATTCATTTTATCAATTCATCAAGTAATATATTTTAACGGTACATGTTCAACACTCTTATAAATTACGTATAAAATTCTTTGTAAATAAATGTACAAAAAAGTGCTATCTCTTGTTGTACCCATCCCCGAAGGATGAAGGTACACTCATTTCGTCATAATGTTTGTAACACCCAAAGGGAAGCTTTAGAGAGCCTATAAAGAATATATATTCTTGATCAGCCTGAAATTCGGAATCGATTAAGACATGTCTGTCCGTCTGTCTGTTTTAAATTTGCTAGAAACATTGGAAATACCCGAACGTAAGTTGGGCCAAATTGATCAGGGCAGACGTGTGCAGCAAAGCGTAAAGTGATCACCACTCTTTTTCTTTATGACTTTTGCTCATTACTCACAAATTATGAAAGATGGAACGTTCAAAATTTTCTATATTTACTTTACAGAAGGCTCTACTACTGACGTGCAAAAATTGAAAAAATGAACCATGCCCACACTAAATTATAAGTGATTAAGTTTTCCCTTGTTCATTTTTTTCAGATTTTATGCAGATTATATACTGAAGGTAACCAAGACGGAAGTGTTTTGTACTGTCCTTAAATAAAGATATTATTTATATATTTATGTATTATCTGTCAAAAGACATGGTTGGTGGATTAATTTTGTCTTATCATCGGTACGAGCTTGGAGAGTAGAGCTAAGGGTGGTAATTCTAAATTAATTATGATGGACGTCACGACGTGGTGAGTTCATTTTTCTTAACAAAAGCATGTGGCGCTTAGAGTGAGAGCGTTTTTAAGACTGGTGGGTATGCGAGATTCGCCACATCTGAATATAAGTTTCTTACTTGTTCCCTATTGTTAGTAATACTGAATTAATGCGGACAGTACGCTGTAAAATATCAAAAGCTATAATATATTCGAAGCATTCTGAAGAGGTAAATTTTTTAAATAATTAGTTTTGCTTTTGATTATTTTAAATGACCGTTTGAATAGTCGGGAATTATGAGCCTGGCAAACTTTTAAATGGTTCACAAAGGCCTTTTCCGAATATGGTTGTGCAGCAGTGTACGCGTAATTGTAACTTTAAACGCGTTCTTCTCGAAGCACATGGAATGCGAGCATAGACTGCCTACTTTTCACTCTCTTCATTTGAATCTTTTCCAATACTTCTAAAATAATATTCTTAAAGGGAGTACGTAAGGGTATGTACACAATACTTATTAAAAGGAGACTGCTTTTTTTTGCCGAACATAGAACTTTCTCACTTAAATGGTCGCCGAATATTTAAATACTCTTGTTTGACAAAATCCCGTGCGTACTTCTCTGCTTAGGGGCATTCAATTGTGCAGCTTGCTGCAAAGCCTCATAACTTAAAGACCTCTCGCGAGAATCGCTTCGGTGTTGCTAGTCTTTTAACATCGTTTATTCAAATATACGCCGAATTATCTTCGTCAATGTTATTATTGTATTGCTTTTCTTTCCACCTCAAAAGAATTGTTAAATTAATTGTGGGTCTCTTGCTTTGAGGCTTCAAAGTGCATACGTAGCAGGTGAATATCTTTCTGTGGATATATACACGGCTGTTCCACGCTTAACACGTTTGATTCGTACTATGCTGTGTATTACATTCTTTTACACGTTTCTTTAAACTAAATGTGCCATTGTGTATCTAGACTATCTATATTCTTGTTATATCGAAACCGTGTTTTAGAATAGTTTAATATAATTAATGCGACGTGTACTTAAATAAATTTATGTATTTATTTATTTAGCATAAGTAAATTCAGCTATACTCACATTATCAGCCGAATTATAAAAATACTAAACTCACACTTACATATAAAATTCATAACTAAATTGAGAATACATCGATGAGAAAACAAAAGCCAGCAGAAGAGGAAAAGAAACTTAAAAAAGAAAAACAGCGTATGGTATATAACTAAATAGGTGCTTTGGGCTTAAAACTAAAAGGCGATATCAAAGCCTTACTTAGTTAAAAAAAATTAAATGCGTTAAGAAAATTTTTATGTTTCGAATACTAACGGTACTAACGAAAACACTTTAGCATATTACAATATCGCTAAAATACAGTAACCATAAAAAGAAGTTACGAGGATACTACAGTCCCTTCTACACGTACAGATTTATGAAAATCATAATTTAAGTTAATTGGCTTAACCCTTAAATGCATACAGTTGTCAATTGTCTACATTCTAGTTCTAAGTAATTTAAAATTAAAAAGAATTAAAAATGAAATAAAATTGGCAACAACATGCATTTGAGCAGTTAAACAAAAAGACCACAATGTAGACGCTGCGTAGATCTACATCGCCATGCGCTTAAGGATTAAATTGACATACTTCCATACTAGATCACGGGTTTTATAATAAAAATTCCTTTCCAAATGTAAATATAAATTAAAGAGTAGTTTAACCTAAGTGTTTATCGAAAAGAATATGAAATTGAACATTATGATGTAATGCAAAAGTTGAAAATAGATTCAAAAAATAAGGATAACGATCACAAAATTAATTTTGATCAAAAATTGCAGTGAATCTATTTTTCTTTCTTAAAGTTGGCTGAAACTCCACTTATTAACGATGAAATAAAAATAAATGGAAAAATCAGTTTCCAATGATAGGGAAATATTGTAAGAAAATAATAAATGAAAATTACTTCACATGTTATGGCTCAAATAAAAATCTTGGACTACTTCGATGAAAGTGTACACATATTAAATAAACTCTTCATACGACGAGGTGTTCTCTGCAGAATTTCAATTATGTACAATAAGCGGAATTGAGCGGAGTTTTGGAGTTAGTGTGTAACGAGTGAAAAGGTAGTTCCAAGCACAAATGGTGTTTTGTCTGGATGGAAGATTAGCATATATACGATGCGCATTATCTTCAATATGGACTTAAGAAGCTTTTCTTGCAAATTCTGTCTTTTCAATTCTTTCATCATCTTCAATGATCTCTTAAATATTCAGAAATAATATCCAAGTGCTTTTATGTAACGTAAAATTTGGTATTTTGGTTGAAATACTTGGTTGTATATACTCGCTTTTTTTTTTAGGTAGGCACAGTGTGTCTCAATACTTAACAATCGTGCTCAATCAATACTCAAACTTTTTTCACAGAAGAACATAAGATTTTTCCAATTGTTTCACTTTACCGGATTTTGCTGCCACTTTTTGACGGATGGAGTTTTTTACAGATCAGTGCTTAATAAAACCGTTCAATTTTAAATTACGTTTCCTTTGTTATCCGATTTATGCGTTTGCTTACTCAATGTATATCGCATGGTATCATGTGCTCATAGACTGTTGACACAACGAAGCTTCGTCTTGCTTTCAGGCCAGGGAATAATAATTGAATATGGAAATGAATATGGAAAGCATGCTGAATACGAAAGCACGGCGCTTCTTACGCTGCTTACGTCGAGTTCATAACCGATATTACTTAGTTTTTGAAGCGATACATATTATGCTCATATGGTGACTGAAGTAAAGGGCGATTGAGAATGAATCAAAGGTTCTTGTGAAATACGTCGTTCCATTTTAAGGAAAAATAACGAACAACGTCGCTGTTGTATTGATCGTATTAATTTTAGTTTTTCAAGACTTTGTTCATTATTTGAATATTAAAATTGCTTTTTAACTGTTAAGCCATTAAAACTTTTAATTGAAATCAATAGCATTTTAATTATTACCTAAAATGCCGCAATAGTTAACAGAAAACCACATGTACATGGAATACTTTATTCTGATAATTCGACCCCTTAAGGAATGGCATGTGAAGTTTATGCATGCGTTTGTTATCGCCTAACAACTGTATTCGTTAAGTGCATTTATAGGTGTCTATAATCTTGGAACTATGCTATAATATGCTTCGGAACTTTGGCAAGCAGATTTAGAACAGGCTGCGAAGAAAGTCGTATTCTTTTAAAATTTTAATTAATTATTGTGTAAACTAGTTGGTTAAACATATTCAGTTTCAAAAGCAACGTTCGCCTTTGCATTACAATGCGGCGCAAAAAACCTCATTTTTACTTTAATTTCTTAACAGTTTGCTTTGGAGTTGTAAAGGCGGAAGTAAAAATAGGTAGACAAGTGAAATGAGCTCAAAGTAAAACATTTCTACATAGAAAAAAAGAATATCTTACTTTGGCTGTTGACGGTGTTGTTCAACTTTGATTTTAAACATTCTTCCGTTAAGCAAATAAAAAATTTATATACAATGCATTTTGAATAATTACGAACTGCTGGATCAAAGCTCGTTCAGGTTCCTTCGGTCTTCTAACACTACACTTAAAGAAGAAGAAGAAAATTCAGTTTAAAAATGATAATTTTCTTAAATTATCGGATCTTTTGCAAAGTGGTCAAGAGACGACTTTAAGAACGACTTAATACACCATGGGATGTTTTTAATGAGAGCTGAGTTTAGTTAGTAGAACGAAGTTTTTTTTTACAAACTTTTAATTGTCACTTAACTTTCGTTGTCGTGATCAGTTTCTCCTCATATTAGTTACTTAGCATTCGGATGGAAAGCCTCTTTAAATGCATTCTATGCAGTGAAAAATAAGTTCATCTAAATAATATAAATAGTGCTCTTGTAAAGGCAAAGGGTTATCATGACAAGGACTCCCTGATCGTGGTGATCGGAAAGTATTTTAACTATTTAATTGAAAAGTATTCAAAAGTCTAATTAAACCAAGAATTACAACTCATTTCAAACTTTGAATTTATTCAACCCAGTTAACATGTCAACAAAATCAAGCGATTGTTTTTCTTTTTTATTGTCAACCGTCCGCTTTATTCAACTAATTATCAATTTTGTGCAGTACTCTTACAATGAAAAGTCAATTGAATGTGATGCCATACAATACAAGTTAAATATAAATAGCATTCGTTAGTGACTTTTAGCTTTGATTTTTGTGTTTTGTCGTGTTGTTGTACAATCAGTGCGGTGAAATGGTTTTTCCTTTCTGGATAGGGAAAGAAAATTAATTCTGTAATTTTTTCTCCTGTTGTCATATAATTGTGTTTTATGTATGCCGTATTTCTGACTCTTTAAATAAATTCAACAAAAAGCAACTGACTGATGTGCAACCATTACATTTCATTTAATATAGATTTCGTTAAAACTTCGCTTCACTTTTGTGTTTTAGCAATTTAATGACACCTTAAATGGATATGGTTGTAGCGCGGTTTTCTTACTTCTTCCTACCAATAACTTCTTTGTACCGTTGATAATGATGATCACACTGAGAAAAGAAACTCGTTCTGTATCCTTTAAAGTGGGGAAAGTATAGTATTTCGTTTTCCCACTGAGCCGTTAAATGCACTTGGTCGTTGAAAAGGGAGGCAGAAGAGGGAAGTCATGAAAAACAAAAATATAAGAGAAATTTTTATTGTAAGCATATTGCTGGTGCGTTAATAATGAACGAAATGCTAGTTACCACGACATTTGAACTATTTTTATTTTTGTATGTATTTTTACAAATTTGCTTGGAACAGCGAGAAGAAGAAGAAGAAGAAGAAGAAGAAATGAAGCAAACAACTATATGCAATGATTAAAATAATGGTACAAAAAGGTATTTTTCCGTTGTTGTCTTTGTTGCTGCTATATATGCATATGTACGTACGCCCGCTTGCACATATGCTTCCTCTGCACGTTACTGTAGTTCTCGAAAAGTTGTTTTTAATTAATTAAAGTTGAAAATGAACAATCAGCTCGTGTTTTTTCCGCTTCTCTTTGTTCTGCTTCGCACCACCTAATTCTGATTTTCTCTCGTTCGTTCTATTTACAAAATTTTACATTGCACTTGTACCCAAAATATTATCAGCATTCGCATTATGTGGAAATTTTACGTCGAATCTTAGCAAATGTCACAATATTCTTCTTCTTTTTTTTTTAATTATCTATGTTACAGATTGTCGCCTATATGTGTATGTGTATGTGTACACGTAGCATGACTTTATTACTGCGAAATATACTCCAAAGGAATGTATTTTCCTAATATAACAAACAAATAGCAGAAAACATTCGACTAATTTCGTTTATGAGCTTCTTTAGAACAATAACAGCCCAAGTATGTGCTAAGCAGTGCGAAATAAGTATTAAAAATTTTATATATTTAAGGGCAAACTTGGCTTTCCACTCGTTGTGAACTTGCATTTGTGCTAATCTTTAATTAAAATTTCGATATTAATTATGCTTTATTTTCCAATTTTCTATTTTATGTTACACATAATCAAACTAACGGATAAACCTACAAAATGTCTTAGAATCTTATATTAATCCATAATCCCATACACATTTGTAGAGATCGCAAACGTAATAATATGCTTAGCTGGCATCCTGGTTTTGGATGAATTTAATAAATAAATTTAATGACTGAAATTTCAACTTAACTTATAGGGTATAAAATATTTTAAAATGTGTAAAAGAAAAGGAAGAAAGCAATGAATTTTATGATTTTCCGTTAATCTACAGAAGCTTGCGGAGTGTGTTTTCTTCTAAGCCTTTAAATAAAAGCAAACAAAGGCGGAAGAAATAATGTGTTCCTTTTAAACTAATATAGATACAAAGGGATTTTCAGATAAGATGATAATCATTGAAAAAATACGAACGACTTAAGGGAAAGCGTTTGTAAAGCTCTTCCTTCTTAAGCAGGTTTCTTGCTTGGTTGGCTGATACAAAACATTGACGACAAAGTTTAAAAAAAACGAAGGTAGTTTTCTAAAGATGAAGAAAGAAAAAGAAAATGAAAAAAGACAAAAAACGCGCTGACAATTGTTTCCTTAAGAACGTTCGCTATAAGTCATTTAATCAGATTGTGGTCGACTTAGTTCGAAACACAAAAACATATTAATGTCAGATATGAAAGCCAAAGGAATCTTCAGAGCTGGGAACGAGTCTGCATATGTATAGAAATGGGATATGGTAACCGAACACTGTTTTCACTTGGGCTGTCTTATACAGTAGATCCGCATATAACGCGGCTTCGTATAACATGGCGAATAAAATGTATAACTAAATATATAACAATAATGCAATAAATCGAATAAAAATTATCATAAATAAAAACTTTGGGCGTGGTCGCATGACGCGTTAATAGAGGTTTGTATAGCACATTATAGGAGTTAATAGAGGTTTGTATAGCACATTATAGGAGTTAGACACAAAATATAAATTGCTATATTTTTATAAATTTCTCTCTCTCTCTCTCTCTCTCTCTCTCTCTCTTAAAAATTGTTGTCATTTAACGTCTTAAGTCTTATAATTAAAGGAACTTATTTTAAACGTAACAAGTAAGTTTATCGCTTTGCGCTATGGACGGCCCACGTATTTATGTAATCTAAGTGATTCGTGTAGTAAGGATTGTAGTTTTTCTATTGGCTTTCCGGCCGTGCACTTCAAATCGATCTGGTATTCCAGGTGTAGTGGGGCATCTAGCTTATAGTTACAGTCACACTTATTGGGGGACGCCGGTTCAGGGACTTAAATAACCTGTTGTGTTAGTGCACATCATGAGTAAAGCGATCGTGCAAAAATGATAGTAAATTAATTTCTTTCGTTTATGTGCATTTGTAGCCAATTTTATTGCAAGCCATTAAGTATCGCTTTTCTAAAAGACAGCGAGAGAGGGAGAGGTAGAGAGAGTGAATGAGAATTTAATAGCTGAAGTAATCGTTGCCCAGCCTATCACTATTAGGCGGGGTAATCGGCCTGTAACTTGTAGATACCTTTTAGAGAATGTTAAATTCGATCTCTGCCCTCTTCAGTAGTGTTTGACGTTTCATACAAAATTAAATAATTAAACTTTTACCCAACTAAAAGGTAACAATATATCACAAAACAGCTTCAAAAAATAGTATAGTAATTTCCAACAACAAAAGACTGGATTATATTAAAGAGATATAGTGTACGAAGTATGAAGAGTAAGGTAATTGAAGAATTTTCTTTTAAAAAGAAATGCAAAATCATTCTGACTAATAATATTTGCCACGGAGCTATCATCGCACGACCGGCAGTAATGCTTTTGTGCATAAAAAAATTCTGCTGAAAATTTAAGAGAAAATGCCTTATTATCTTTTGTTTATTTAGTTTAATGAATAATTACAAGCGGAAAAGTTATTCTTAATTAATGACATAATTCAAGTGTTAGCCGGTGATGACAAGCAAACTTTGTTTGCTTGCTCATGGATTACTCGGCAATGTTTCACAAAATGCTGCATAAGATTGCATGGTAAAACAGCAATTCAGTATCCGGACATGAGACTTTCGTGAAACGTACCATATCCCTGATTGTATTTCTGCAGCTTGGAGATCTTATCCGTGATTTTATTAAAGTTTAATAGAAATGCAAATAATGGTCTCACGGATGAATGAATATGAATTGATTTTTTTTGAACGTCTAAGACACATCTTATACTAAACAATATATTCACTTCTTCAAAGTAGATAATTAAGGTTTATGAGACTTTTTCAGCCATCGCGAAAAACGATCGAAAAAAATCGAAGAAACTTTCGAATAAGAACGATATACGCTGCCATAGGTGCAATTTAGATATTTGCCGTTTCAAGCCAACAGCAGAGATTTTTCCCCTGCTTTGCAAATTACAAAAGCAGTGTCGCCAAAACAACTCTGGCTTGTAAACTAACGGTCAGAATATCACAAAATTTGGCAAAAATATCCTTCGAAGATCGGTACTGTTTCAAAATCACATGGAACGTTCAATAATTGCGACATCTATGTGTCTCTACCTTATTGAGTGATTATTACTGCGTGCTATGGCGCTGTAGATGGAATTTACAGAAATTAGTTTACACTTCCAAGCAAATATAAAAAGTACTAACTTTAGTCTGAGGATTTTTTTTATGAAATTTCAGGTAATGTTTGCTGCAGGTCCCAAATGTTCTTCATAATGTTGAACAGTTTGGAAAGGTGACCTTTGACGATGAATGATATGATACCTGCTTTCAAAAGTGATCTTCGCCCATCAAGTCCCAATACATATAATGATGGTTATCATTTCCGAATGAACCCAGCTGGCTAACTTAACTTAGAATCCCACGCCGGCCCGTTATCAAGCAAGCGGACGGACTAAATATGAATACGAATTTCTGTGTGAAACGTTATATAATGTAATTGTGAAATATCATTACATTTTTGTATTTCGGCTTCACTGTACTTATTTGCAAATTTATCTTCCATGTGATTAAGAATATGGAACATCGTTGTAATGTTGTGATGGAGATTATCTAAAGAATAGTTAATAATTTTCCACATTTATGGCCTCCTTTGCTCTACCAAAAATTGCAAAACTGTGTATTGCGATTCCAGAAACTTTTTGATTTGTTTTAAATGAAGACACCCTACTGACAAGTGAATTTAACGATAGCCAAACATTGCTGCCAGAATTCTTTTCTTTATTGTTCGCCCATTTGTCTATATATACTCGTTAGTTAACGAGGTCGTGCACTTTTGCAACGAATTGCCATAAAAAAAATTTAAATTTTTCAAATACTATTAGTAGTTAACGAGTCCCAAATCGGTTGCATAATATTGAAAAATGAAATTGAAAACGATTTGAATATAATTCAGATAATTTATATCACACACAGCAGCATTGACACACATGTTTTCGCCTGTAACTTTTAATAAATCATCGTTTGATTGCTTGCAGGCTAACAAACGTCATGGGCAATGCAAACGAGGAGTAAGAAAGGAAATGTATGAAAGAGATACGCTACATTATTATTAGATTATAGGCATGCATTCGTTGTAAGTGTCAGAATTTGAATCAATGCCAAAAGCAAAATCAATAGATAATCATCACCTTGCAAACAATAAACAACAGCTAACATTGTGTCTACTCTTTAGCATATGCATGCGCTAACACATACATGCGCATTCGTATGGGTTCTTGTTGGATTGCATTTCGCATTACGCTTACATATGCATCCACATGTATATATCTATATAAATACATGTGCACATTTGCCGTTACATCAAATCGAGTTGTCGGCCGCACAAGTGAAAATTAGTAAAAAATGAAAATTATGATGCTTACAGCACGCGCGATATTAACACATGTGCCAGAGACTTCAAAGTCAGTCATAGAATACATTGCATATATATATATATATATATATATATATTCGGTTGTATACTTTATCCTTGCATAGGGAATATCAATGCAATGGCAATTAAAGTCCGTTATTGCTTTCTTGGTTGCCCTCGTATTAACTTATCTCGAATTAAATTCGTCGCTTCCTTGCTTTGCGGTGTTTTTCAGTAAATTCTAATCAAGTGGTATCCAACATTCGTCTAAATTCGTCCTAAACTAAGTTTAATTTCGTAACTTATATTTCTGTTTTCAATAAATTTCCCTTGCGGTTAACTAAGTAAGCATTTCAACTAATTTTGTGTCATTTAATTAAGACTTCACTCGTACTGTTGATTTTAAAATATTAAATCACAAATGTTTTCGTCACTTATTTGCCCCCGAGAGAGAGACCGAATTGAAGAGAAATTCAAATTTATTTGAGAATTGTTTGTTCACAACTTATTTACACTTAATTAAAATGTTTTTGAGGAGAATTTTCGAGGGATTAAGATCTAATAATTCTTTACAGCCCCACGGGAAGCTTTAGATATAAATATTTGAAAATTTTGAATATCATTCCACTCGTTTGAGGTGTTTGCTTGACTTATGAATTGCAGCTGCAAGTAGCTCATGTCCAGCATATTTTATGACGAATTTTTAATAACAAAAAAGAAAAAAAAAACACTTAGTATGAAAAATCGATTCTTTCCTATGCTCTGTGTATGCTATACCGTTGCTGGTTGTTGTATTCCGCCGTGCACCAGTGTTGATAAAATTTGTTTTCATTTAAAATGTTTTGATGTTGTGTTTTATTGTTTCAACTCTTGAACATTCCATTATAGCGGTATACGTATGCGGTGTTTAAGTACTATGTAAGAATGCGATTTAATATAATGTCTCTGTGTGTTTTTTGTCAAGCAAAACAAAATCCCTTTTTATTCTATTGTTAACATATAACAAAGCTATCACTGTATGTAGACAGTGTGGATGTGTGGCTTACGTACTATATTTGTATGTGCGGTAACTGGTTGACACGTGTAGACTCATGCATTACGAAAATGATTTGAAAAATGTGTTGTGGGTGCTTGCATATATATAAAAATATATATATATATGCTATGTGTACCATTAAGGATGTTTTCGCCTTTCTGGCAATATTTACTATTCGCTCCCAAATTGATTTTATTAAAATACAGACAATGTGATTTACAAGGTGAGTATCTGTTCCCTGTGCTATGCGCAAGTGAGTGTCTGTTCTCGCATGTAAGAACGTAATAAGAGCTTAAAGTTGAAAAATTATAAAGAAAACGATGTTTATTTATTGATGCATTGATGGTTTTTTAGAGAATTTTGAAGTATACGCTACGTTCCTGTGAGAGTAATGAGATTTTTGTGAAATAAACTAAACGAGAAAAATTTATCCTGAGTAGATGAAAATCAGTAGTAGACAATAGATAAAATTTAGAATCATCGATTGACCAATGGCACTATTAGGAGCTACATTCTGTCGTGGTTGACATGTAACTGACTTCACATTCATTAGGTCATCACATTACTACTACATATATAATGAGTTGTTAAAGTTGTTGAAAGGATGCGTGAAGCATTTGATAAATTCTTAGCAAACTTTGCATAGTTCCCAAAGAAATTAATTACTATTATCTTTAATTTGAACTGGAAACAACATTTTTAGGATATAAAAAATCAGTTAATTTATTGCCTTCAAAACGATTTAAAAATAACAGAGCACTCTTTATCAAATCCATAGCACTTATCTTCGAAGCTGTTATAGTAATGAATGCATTATTAAGTGTGTTAATAAGTGTGTGCTCCTGAATGAAGCTGTGACTTCTTTATTTGAAAATATTACCTTTAAGCTATAAACAGGTGTCTCAGTTGTTACGCTAAAGCGTGTTCAACATAGTTTCTTGGAACTTTGAATAGACAGTTCTGCGTCAAGCAAAACTTCATATGCCGGAAACTTCACTTTTCCTACTTAATTGGAAAGATAATGCTGATAAGTCGTTACACGCGATGAACGATAAATGCTTTACGATATCCGAAGTCCAAATAAGCACGACAAAGAGCTTGTGAACCAATAACGTCGATAATAAACTTGAATATCCATGATGACCTCATTTGTGGGGTCAGTCGGGCGCTGTGTGCTATGTTTTGTTCCAACAAAATGCAGTCGTTAGTACGAAAAACTATCAACAATAACTTAAGCAATTACGTCGAAAAACGGAAGCAATATGACAAACACCATAACATCATGAGTTTTCACGAAATTTTAACAATTTCGGACTCATATCGCACAACTCGCTCAGGAAATGTTTCCAGTTCTAACGTTTAGTAAGAAACATTACTTCTTTCAATTAACATGACTTGTTGTTGTTGTTTGAGCGATGCTCCTTCATTCTTATGACGACGATCAATCATGGGTTCTTTTGTAGATCACTTCAAAAGACTAATTGTTTGTTTCGCTTTAAAGAGAAGAGAACTAATGGCTATTGTGGGGCAATGTATTGCACAAAGGAGGTCCTAGCACTTTTTCATAATTCTTCTTCAATTTTCCTAAATCGGTCGACATTTGTTTGTACACCTAATATATGTCGTATGAAAAGTTCTAACAAACAGAAGTCAGAAGCTGATAAGAAGGCAGGAACAAATCAAGTATTTGTCAAATCAGGTAGACACAATCATATCAATAGGTAGATACGATCGGTGCACATGTTTTCATAAAGGTTTTTGTTAAAGCATAGAAATATATGTTAACTTAAAGAGTTGCTTATTACCTTTTTCAATACAACAAACATGTGTCCTGCAAACGATTCAGCTTTTTATACCGACCGCAAAGGGTGGCATATGCCGGTAAAGTTTAAAGATAAGCGCAGCGATGTCCATTACGCGATAACTTTACATTTACATAAAAGTTTAATCTTAAAATGAAATTTAATTTTTTTTTTTCTACTGCCAAATTCAACATTTTCGACTCTCAGGCAGAAGCAAAAAATCAATAATTTTTTTCTCATATTTAGTTTGCGACATAAAACTGTACTTAGAGCACTGCTCTCTACTTAAAATTTGCGTTGTTAAAAATTGAAGGTCTTGTTTGAAAATTACCCAAATTATTCTAAAAATGCAATCTAATGTCGCAGTTGTTCAAAACGAAAAAAACAAAAAAATTATACATATATTTATGGTTCTTGCATTTCCCCCCTGCAATGGGGTTACAAAAAGTGCTTAAAAATGCGATATTGAACAATGCTTATGGAGAGTACGTTGGCTTTCTATTTGCTAGTATAGGTTGATGGCTTTTTTCCCAATTGCAATTAAATAACCAAAGACAGCGTTCACACTAGTACTACCGCATACGTCATTCTCATCCTTTTCAATTTTCGAGATCCAATATTGCAAAATGCTTCGGTGACATTTATTTATATGCAGAGACCTTTAAGTAGATATAATAAAAACTTTTATCTTTGGTTTAGTTTTCGAGATACCAGTGGGATATACTTATATACTTATTTCTACCAAAAGGGATTATTTTGATCCCCTTTTATTGCAGACTTGCCATAGTGTCAAAAGTGAGAATAGGAAGCCAAAGTTAGGTACAAAGATTGTTTGATCGATTGAGAACCGAACGTCAAAAAGATGGCTGCGGTCTATAACTATCGACGTTGAAGATGTTTCCACAGGACTATCATCCAGATATTCGTGAGGATTTTACTAAAGTGCAAAAATAGTCCTGATTGATTTATTAACACATCCAAAGTTAATGATAACGTACTTTTTTTTCTTTAAGGGGTTTGTGGGAAATTTCGGATTCATATTTGCCACGAAAGTCGTGTTCAGGGAAAAATAGATTAAAATGGTGCCGTTAGGAATAAATAGGAATTTGTTTTATTTATTTAGTCATTTCTCGCTAAAATGTACATTCAAAAAAATTAAATAAGTCTGATTAAAAGGTTGAATTAGAGTAAATCGCCGCGAATTCGCAGCAAATTTCAAATTAAACAGTTTTTTGCAATATTTTTTTAAGCTTAAGTATTAAGTAAGCAAAGGTAAACATAGACACCATGTCGAAGATTATCAATCAAATACAAGCAGCAAGGTTAAAGTAAACAGGACCCAATATTTTAAGGCTTAAAGTATTAAACAGTCGAGCACATGTTTATATATATCAAATATAGCTGCTTACAAAGTGTGGTCTACCGCACTGGCTGAAATTCCAATGCATATGTACATGCAAAATGTCGATTATGGTAGTGCTAAGCGCAATCGACATAAATAAATTAAAGTAATTTAAGGAACAATACGTCGTGTGATGCAACGGCATAATATAATTACCATCCGCCGGATTGACAATCCGTCCGTATCTAATAATTGTATTCGTAACGCGAAGTACGGAATTTCGCTTATGATTAATAGTATCTCTTGTAATTACTCCCATTCATAGGCAATGCAAAGTTTCTCTTTCTTTGTTTTTTTCTGATTGGGTTACAATCAAAAATAGTGTTTATAGCTCAAAAGACACAAATGCATATATGCTTATGCTTATGTAATATATGATTACATAAAATACATTTTGTGATTTTTGTGTTTATTTATTTATTTATTTGTTTATTCCACTTATACATGAAACTCGACTAAAACAAATGGCAGTCGAGTTCAGTTGACTCTTAAAGTAAATCTTAAATTAATTAACATTAAAACTTAGTATTAGTACAATAACACAAATAAGAAGGAAAAGAGAAAAAAAGCTTGTACATAGCCAGCATAGAGCCACGCCTACAACCGGTACAGAACCCAGTTGCAAATGAACCCCTAAGCCATCGCAAACATGCATAAGCTTGGCGACTGATAATAGTTAACAACAATTAATTTTCGAATCGTAATGACTTTTTGGGGTTAAAAGCTAGTTTAAGCACGACATTGGTAAGCCACGTGTATTCCTCAGTTCGTTTCATCGACTTCACAATAGCGTGGACTTTATTCACAAAATTAGAAGAACTATTTATGGAACTTTTGTTAGAAGCTTAGACTTTTCTTTTCAACCTTACTGTTTGAAAATCGCGATTCAGCTGAATTCTCCTTAACGAAATTTTCTGCTTACAAACCTTTAGAAAGCAAGTCTCCACTATCAGGTTTTGTTCTAATATTTTTGCTAACCGTTTTACAAGTCGGATTTGCCTGGAGTTCTTGTTAAACTATTCGTTAATTGCCACATGCGTCAGGCACATTTACTTTATGACAACGACAGTTGAACCGTGGAAAGCTTTTATTTGCGTTTTTAACATTCCCGCCGTTTTATTTCATTTCCTCTTAAATTTGACCGTTATTTGCACATTAATTATAATAAACGTTTGAGTTTCTTGACAACGCGCATATGTGAAGGATCAAAAATGTGGGTAAACTATTTGAAAGAGCTAAAATGCTAAGCACACGTTAGAACAACAGCCAGATCCAATTTATAGAGAGTTTTGCTGCTACATTTTTGAGATCGTCCATGGCCTGAAGCCCTTTAAAACACACGTACTTCTTTAAGTCCTCGCCCGTTAGAATGCTATTAACAAAGTAAGTTAATCGATTTTTCTAAAAATTCGACAGATCGGAATAAAATGATCTGTATTCTCCATTGAATTGAAGGGGTAACATAACTGTAACAGCAGTTTCTACTCTCCGAGTTCTTCTATTTGATACCCTTATCGTTAATATTATTAAGAAAAAAGTAATTGCGGTATCTGTAAATTTTTGTTAAGCAAAACGTACTTAAGTTCAGTTTACGCTCCACTATGGGCTTCGGCTCCGATCAATTTGTCCCTTTTTGACTACCAACCTTCACGCAAAATCGTCCAATGTTTCTACCAAATTTGAAATCGATATCTGAGATCGATTTTTGCGACCAGAAGAGTGCCAACAACAAACACCACACAGACGGACAGACATGGCTTAATCAATTCAGAATTTCACGCTGACCAAAAATAGAGTCTCTGAAACTTCCTTCTGCGTGTTATATACACAACGGCAAAAAAGCATATCGAGTATACCCAAATTATTAAGCTGAGTTTTCAAACATCGTGTATCGATTTAAAGTTTCAACTCTTCGAAAAATAAGATCTTCCCCCCTCCCGCAACAGTCTTCTTATGTCGTTCTGGACTGAAATCATTTGGCTCAGTAAGAAAAATGATTTTTTTGGAAAATATACAATGATGTATCCCCTTAATTTATAAACCAAACAGCATTGGGTGGTCTTTACCCCCACGACATTAGTTTAAATAGAGCGTTCCAATTCTTGACCTAAAAACCAAATTAATCTTGCGAATATTATTTTACTCATCGTAATAATTTTTGGCTTTTACTTCGTGTGAATCGCCAAACCCAGCATTGCAGTTTCTCTAAACATATCCATATACGGTTTATTAAGGTTAATTTTAATTTTACTAAATTGCTTTTTGCAAATCGATTAAAGGGCATGTCCATAGTTCAATATAACCGGAAAAGACTTGTGTCTTCAAAAGCACAAAAAGAGATAAGAGAGAAACGTGAAAATTATCCGCGTGTATATTATATGGATGGTAATACGATATTTGCGGAAAAATACAAAAATTGACCATGCCCATCTAATACTATAAATTAGCATAATATCCCTTGTTTCGGTTTTTATATTTCTTGTTTACAACGAAAGCGGTGACTATCGAAGATTCGGCCAAAGACGACTATAAGTTTCCTACTTGCTTTTTATTCCTTTGCACATCCAATCTATCTATGCGTTAATGGGATAATTTGTCATATAAATTCATCTTTTACTTCATGAAGCAAAATAGATTAAACTGACCTACGTCATTGATATTATCGTCTCATGCAAATATATACAAAAACATCAAAATATTTTCGTTTCACTTTTTATCTAAATTAAGATCCGGAGCATGTACTACTTTTCATCCTCTAACGTAATTATTTGAATTCGTTTAGTGAGCAAATAGCTAACGAATTCTGTTGGTTCTTTTTTTTTATCATAAGACATTTCTTTTTTCTTATCATAAGACACTTTCAGCTCAATTCCAGTTGTTTCACTACAAATATGCAAGTAATCATTGTTGGCAGTAATCCTAAGAGTTTTTGTTATGTGAAGCGTTAAAGTATTCGAACATTGTATTTACTGGGAATGAGATAAGTATGATGATGAGTATGCGTATTCTGCATTTGTTTCTTAAGCCAAGTTGTGATTGTAAAGTTTAAATCCACTTCCAGTTTTTTTCCAGGATATTTCTGTTTATTTGTTTCATTGTCTGCGAACGAAAGCTTTATGCGGAATAGTATTACTATTGCTCTTAGGGATCTGGCTTAGGATCCCGTTGTCTCTTTACCGCCTTATGTAAATAGATAGCTTTTGCTAGGCTTATCGTCTGTTGAGAAAAGTAGATTTATTCTTGGTGCTTCCTTCCTAATTAAGTTAATAAAAAGTACTATCGATTCGCCGGCATTACTTGATCAGAAAAGCTTTGATGTCTCGAATCGTTTCTCTAGAAACTTTATCGTCATAAAGCTTAGTTAACGTAAATATAATTATCAGCTTTTCAAACCGTTCAAAGTCCTTTACACGAATCTAAATGATATCTATAACTTCAACTCAATATCAGATTTTACAAATTTTCTCAAACCAAGTCTTCTTAATATGCGCAATTTGTCTATGTCGTATTGAAATTAACTTGTAATCTTGGTACCTGAATGTCAATTGAAAATTAATTCAATTTGTTTACTGTTATCGGTTGACAAGCTTTTGCATGTTTGTAACGTCTTAAGGCTTCACTAACTACCCAGATCTGCAGCGGCTGTGGGTGTGCCTCTGTGCTAGATGTGTATATGTTTTTTTCTTGTTTTCCCCCCTCTTTTATTTATTTATACATAGATTTAATTCTTCTTGTATTTTCATCAATTTTGTTTTCCTAGCATAGGACTTATGTTATATTATTTCAGCTGAATTTTATGTGTAAACAAATAAATTAAAAAATAGTTGATACGTTGTTTTTGTTAGACTCATTAATCGAAAGAGCAGGGAGGGGGAAGAAGGGCCGTCTTTTCGGTTGCAAATATGTAACACGACGTAGTTTATTAAAATTAAGAGATACCTTCGAAATAACACAACGAATCTGGAAAAGCTCGCGCCGCGTGCTGCTGGAATAACAGTGTTATTGGCATACCTGTTTATCATAATTTCATTGCGAACATGCCTATCAGAGTTAAATAATGCAAATAAAAATGTTTCAAAAGGCACAGGAAAAGTTGGGCGAATGTTTCAGATAAAAGAGCGAGACGATAGACAAAACTTCGTAAGCGAATCATATGATGATGTTGGCAACCTTTTCTATTATATTTAGCAACTTCGCTTGTCGAGCGCGACTATGTTCTTGTTCTGTGTAAAAAACACTCCTGAGAGAGAAAACTTGAATTTTTCAAAATTTTTTTTCTATATGGATATGTAGTGATATTGTTCTGAAATCCGTTGTTAGTGATGAATCTCAAATTGGTGAAATGTACGCACGCATACTACGTACGATGCACCTTTCAAGAAGTGCGTTTTCGTAAGAATTGTTTTTACAAAACAATTGGAGAAGAATATCAATAGATAGTAGAGTGCTTTAGCTCGTTAAGCGCAACGATCTCAATTTCAACGTATTCCCACTGCAATGAGAAGTATGTTAATCTCATGACTGCATTAAAAAGATACGTTAGAAGTAGTACCTGTCTTTCCGACAATTGCTACAACATTTTGAACTGATTTTGCAATAGCTAAGTGTTCGCGCTCTATCTACTTTACCTATTGGTTTTTTAAGTGTTGAGTGTAAAAATTAACGTCTCTAGTCTCCGATCTTATATGGATTAAATCCCGGTTTCAAGCTGGTAAACCACTTTTTTCATTTGGTATTTATTGCCAAACGATGTAATACCATGTTCGAGATGGTTATGCCACAAAAATTATTTTATGGCGATCATCTGAAATTACCTCAACTTATAGCAAGATGTTAATACTTCGCTATACAATGTCTAGAGTTTAAACATAATGAACTGAGCAGAATAGAAACCAAAACTTAACCAACAACCTTTGGTGTGCCTCCCCAACACAACCTATGTTAAATGTGAATGAGCAGGAACTATACGTGATGCATATTCGTACACACTTATATTTATATAGATGGATGACTGGTTGTTTAACTGTCTGTATGAATGGTTAGTAGGCCATTGGCAACAACGACAACAACAATAGAAACAACAACAGTAACAAATACCCAGCAAGCTTGTTTAGCTTACAATAACTGGAACTCGAGTCAGTCGTTAGGCGTACGTAGCATATATTCTCGAGCTGCTGTTTACGCCATCTATGCATGCATGCATGCATGTGTGTATGCACACATAGAGAAAGCTGCGAGGCATACAGCACGTATACGTACTGCGCTCAAACATGGGTCGTAGTTACTGTCGTTAAAAAACTTTGAAAGTGGCGGCAACCATAATTCATTGTGGGTTTGTTGACATTTTTGGGTCATAACTAAATAATTATTACTCGAGTGTGTTCGTGCGTCTGTGTGTGTGTGTGTGCGTGCTTGTAAGCAGTGAGCGCATATGTGCGTGCATTTCGTTATGTCGATATGTGTGTAGACAAAAATTGCTTGCTTAAATCAACGTATTAGTGTTTATGTTTTATTTAAGCGCTGTATGTGGTGGTATGTGCGTGAGTGTGCGTATGGAATGCAAATTTCTGCACAACGTATCCTTAAACTGAGCTTAACAAGGACGATAAACTTTTTTCGGTTTTGTTTCAAATTGTTGCAATACCAACAAAAAAAATAATCGCTATAACGGGATGCAACTAACAGCCAAACAAGTGCAAACAAATATGCTTGTGCACATATACATTGAAAGTAATGTGAGCATATAACTGATGCTGTTTCACATCCATGCAGATGCCGCCATTAGTTTTTTCTTTTTTTTATTATTATTTTTTTGAGAATTTTTCGTCGATTTTTCCGCTTTTTGCTTTTTGTTATTATTATCATTGTTGTTGCTATTGTTGCAGCTCTTTTTTATTATTGCTGCTATATTCATGCATTGCTCATTGCAGTTGATTTAACAGAAAAATTACCCCATTTTCTGCTCAAATGCAATAACAACAACAAGACGTAATGCTGATGCTTGGGTCTCGTATTGACTTGACTTGAATATCATTTATTTTACACTAGTTTTGCTTTAGGATGCGCAGGGCTGTATGGGTACTCACATCCAATCACACAAACGGCAGAAGAAATTTTTAATAGCATTACAAAAGGCTGAATACTTGAAGCATCATTTCGTGTTATCAGTGCTGACATTAATATCAGCATTAGGAAGCTTTATATAGCAATTTTTTTTCCAATTTTTAATATTTGGCGGCAGATAAATTGTATTAACACCAGCATTATTAAGAATTAGGATGTTGTTAATTGAATGACTGATTACCACCTTACTTACATGCCAATCGATATTTATTTTCTTATCCTTGGTTTAAATGTTGACAAATATTACCGTTAGACGTTTGTGTTTAAAGGACTACTTGCATAAATTGCCATGTATAAATAGTTCGCTCTCGCTTCCTCCCTTTTTATTTTTCTTTTTCTTTCTTTGTTTCTGTCCTAAGTTAACTAAGCTAAAATGCATCGTATATCATATGCTCACCACTATTGCTACCATCATCGATAAGCAATAGTTAAGGAAATTGAAAGTTTGCACATCGACCACTTGGGAATGAGAGCGTATTTATTTTGTCTTTGCACTTGTATTATAGATGCTTTGCAGACATCGCAAGGTAATTACACGTACAGTTGTTTTTCAATGCAAGAGAAAATATTTTTATTTCAATAATATTTCATTATTACGGCAGTAAGATGAGTTAAATAAATAAAATGTGTTTCCGCATACAACTCTTTCATATATGTTTCCTTACTTTGCATTCAACTGTTCGGCAAAGCTTATGCTTTTCGCTTAAAGTTATGTGAATAAATCTTATGCCTATAAATCATGTCAAACCACCTCTTACACACCACCGAAAGGTACATATCACTGCGGTGTAAAATTATACAAGAGGAAGCAAAAAGAATCTGAGAACTTAATACAGATTTCGAAGGGGTTTATAGAGCGAACTGCGTTTATCACTTGTAATCGCATGGCAATCAATTTATTAAATTTTTACGTAAAAAAAGCTTACTTTAAGATTGCAGTAAAAAATGAATTTCGATTTTCACTAAAATGTTGGAAATTGATCACTGCTTATATATCAGATATAATACTGAAGATATTGTCAATGAAGCGGAGGAGTGCTTTATAATATTTTTTTTATATGATATGTATGCACGTATCTCTAATAGCACGACTTGGACTAATTTAAGATAAATCGATTTCAAGCAATGTATTAACTCCTCATTCTCGGATTCGCGAACGAGTACATTTATTTGTATAGAAAATAAACTTACTTGGCATTACATATTATTAAACTACCGGAATCGAACTGTTATCAGTTTTTAAACCCCAAAACCACTTGCAGTACAGGCAAGCTTGTGCGGATGGAAGTAAAAATCAGAAGGACTTAAGATGCACAGACCTCACAATTAATCTCTAAATCTATTCAAGCCGGTCTTTCAGTACATACCTGTCTATATTCAATCCACAAGTCGCAGTTTTTGAGATACTTTTTCACGAAATTTGGTAAACTGACGCGCAGCAATCCTATTAAGAACGCATTTTTTCGATCACCGCTCACACAAAGTCGTTAAAAATGTTATTTTACGAAAAAAAATATTTACAAATTTCAGCATTTCCGACAAAAATCGCTGACCAATAAGTAACGTTTTGGTACAGTATGCTGATGCGAAAAATTTGGACCGGATAGGCCAATTATTCGACTCCCACTTAGGTGTTCCTAGAAAAACTGCGATTGTATATATCACAAAGCTTTAGTTTTATAATTCTAAACTGAAAATTGCCCCGTGACCTTTCTTTGACTTACAAAGAACCTTACGAAGCTTAGACCGAGTAGGTTTATTTCTGGTGCCATACATCGTGCATTCATTTTCACGAAAATAATGGCAGAAAAGTCTAATTTTTAGCCGTTTATGATGAAAACTACTTTATAATAGGAACGACATAAACATTAACTTTATCAAATTTTCACCACGCATTTCAAGCTTCGCATTCACATGATATACGGATTCTTATGAATAAGAAGCCTCTATATGGGGAAAAGGTCGGTAATAGCAATAACAAATTAGCTCATTTTTTGGAACCGACTCCATATAAACTTAGCAGCACGCACATAAATAAAAAGAGAGCAGTGTTGTAGCGTGCTTAGTTGTCGAGCTCGCCCAATTATACCTTTATTTGTTTTGTTATTATATTTGGGACGCGCATCGCCCAGGAGCAGCTCAAGAGTCGGAATCGATTTATCTAGGTGCCTATATACGCAGCCACGTAATCTTAAAACGATAACGAAATTTTCGATGTATTTTTATTAATGACTTAAACTTATTTAAAATCTAATAAACTGAACTCTTTTTGCACAAAGCAAACACAATGAAACCAAATTACTTCCAAAAGGTATGTACATGCAAACGCCAATAATTTCGAAAGGAATTATCTCATGAAACCAGTCCTGAGTCGGATCTAAGCTGCACTATAAGAAAGCTGGTGTTTGAGAAAAACCTCTCCTCTCAAGAATACTATGCAGCTTTGCAAACAAAAACTAACCCAAAGTTTTTATACATAACAACAAAGAGATCAAAAACTCCAGCATATTTCACAGAAACATCTTGTGAAATGAAAACATATGGGAATGTTATGTGCACGACTTGGCAATTTCGTTGATTCAAATTTCTATCTCAATAATTTATGGTCCATCCTCTATGTTAGAATACATTTTCTAACCGATGTTCTGCAAATTTGACAATTTTGTAACCATTTAGCCTCAAATTGTTATCTTAAATATTTTGGAATTCTGTCTGCTTTTTCGCAGTGCTCTTTACATTTCCACCTAAAGTAGAAATTTTTGCAATGTTCATAAATTTTAAAATCTAAATAAAGCAAGTAAAAAAACTATAGAGGACCACGGCTCAACAGTAAACATTCTACACCATGCCATAGTTAAGTATAACAACTTTTGAAAATAAGTCGTTATATGAGAATTGGCCGAAAAGGTGTCCCGATCAGAACCATTTGAAAAAGCGTTTCATCCTTGAGCCAAAACACGTCAGCGTACCAAAATGCATCGAAATATCTCCAAACTTGCGGCCTGTGCGCTGAACACAAGAAAAGAATACAGAAAGAGGGATAGACGGATAGATAAACTTAAATTGATTCAGAAAGCAACACTGAATCAATCGGTATGATAAATGCTGAATGTATCTTAAGTTCTTCTGTGTGTTGCAATTTAATGCAGACCTATACCAAATGGGGTAGGGTTAAAAAAGCGGATATCCGATATTGGTATTAATCAACATTTCGAATATTTACAGAAGAAACATGCATATGCATACCATTCAGAAATTTCATAATGTTACGAGAATAACATAATAATCGTCTGTTGATATATTAATTGAAATACAAAGCAAGTTAGAACATTATAGTCGGCCGGCGTCGATCATTACATACCTTACGCCACTTCGCCTAGTACGGTTATTCGCTCGTTTTGACCAAAAAGTGCCCATTACATTACTACATGCAAAGCAATAATTTTCCTGAAAGCCCACATATTGGAAGGTTAGATTTTTTCT
Organism: Glossina morsitans morsitans; assembly: GCA_001077435.1. Lineage (NCBI taxonomy): Eukaryota > Metazoa > Arthropoda > Insecta > Diptera > Glossinidae > Glossina > Glossina morsitans. The sequence goes on from CCAG010015683.1 coordinate 93,449, forward strand.
CCTTATAAGAGGTTGTGTTTCGTGATAGCGCCTATATAAGCGGGGGTCCAAACAAAATAATCCTATGTAAAGCGAATTCCTTTCGTTAATTTTTCTTTTTGCTAAAACGTTCCGATGAGTTATAAAGATATCATGAGATATATTTTATGGAGTGGGGGAAGAAACAGACCCATGCTGGTCCAATTAGATAGAGTTAATTTTTTTTATTTAATTACTATCATGAACAAATTTTATCATAAAAAAATTAACAATTACATTTTTTTATTCCCGTCACTGCAGAATGGGAGTTTCTTTTCATAATCTACGTAACACTCAAAAGGAAGCTTCACAGTTCCTATAAACTGTACCCATTCTTGGTCAGCGTGGAATGTTGGATTGATTTAGCCACGTCTGTCCGCCTGTGTGTCAAAGTGGTGTTTGTTGTTGGCACTCTCCTGGTAGCAAAAATGAAGATATCGACTTCAACTTTGGTATAAATATTGGAAGTTTTTGCACACATGTGGATATTGGAAAAGAGCCAAATTGATAAGAGGAGAAGCCCGCAGTATAGGATAAGCTGAACTCAACTTTGTTTTTCGTAAAAAAAAATTTGTGAGTTTTTGCTCGTTAGTCAAACATTGTAAAAGTTAGAAGGCTGACCTTTTCCACATTTACTTTGCGAAGCATTCTTCTCTTCACGCGCCAAAATGGGAAAATCGGCCATGGCCACATATTTTTTCACTTTTTTGAGGTTTCATGCTTGTTTATCATAACGCAAACAAGACAGAATGTTTAAAACTATTTTGTAAATTCCCCAAATGAAGATAGATACATTATCTGCCTAAAAATGGGTTAATTCCAAAATAAATCCGGTGGACACCGCGATTACTTTTTCCTTAATAATTCCAGCGATATGAGTGCCAAAGAATTTGGAGAGTAGAATGCGAAAAGCAAGCCATGTAAGCGTTTACGTTTCATGAGAATCCTTATGTGCCGTGGTATCCACAAAATAGACCTACGTTGTCCAAATTTGGTAAAGTAGATTTCTTTGTCAATTTACTCTAATATTACAAACAGAGAACAGAGAGACAGGCTTAGAACGATTTAGAAAATGATTGGTCCACCCCAAGCTCTTGTGGATGTTACATACGTCCGCAATAACTGAATATATCCCGTACAACAAATCGTGTAGGATATAAATATATGGAAATCCCCCACCTCCACGGAGCATTTATTAAAATAAGAGGTGTGAAACTCTAATATTCTTGGAAACAACATCGATCGAAAAATTCGATTTAATATTTTTTTTGACGAAAAGAAATATTTTATCTCCAAGACATAGTATAAAAGAAGTGTGTTTGCTGATATTAACGAAATAATAAAAAAAGACACATAATGAAGTCAAGAAAGTCAGAAACAAGAACTTGGCATTGACATGAGTTTCGATTTTATCAACTGCCATTAAACAAAAGAACTCGAAGAGCGAAAATTTCGGAACATACCAGACATCCACAAGAAGCTTAGCAAGAAGAAAAAATACAGATAAGAAAAATTAAAGCAACTGTACACACTCTGCACAGTAAACAAAGGAGCAAATCTTTCCTTATTTGAGTTATTGGTGTACGTTAGAAATAAATCCTTTTAATCGTCATACGTCTGGTAATAAAAACTACACATATCAAATACGTCGGTTAATTAAATACATTGTAATGTTTGCATAAGGCGATTAGTGACGTAGGGTACTTTTCCGGTGGTCGGTCAACAAAATTCTTTCCTGTAATATATCCTTCCGCCATATATACTCATCCGCTATAACTACACTCATTACCGAAAGATGGGGGATATATTCATTTTGTCACCAGGTTTGCAAAACCCAGAATGGAACTTCAGTGACGCCACAAAGTATATATATCATTTATCAGCATCAAATTCTAAACCGCTTTAAGTATGCCCGTCTGTCCATCTGCGTATCGTCTGTTGCAAGTATAGTATTGGCTGCAAAGATGAAGTTATGGACTTCAAATTTGGCAGAAACATTGTTCGTACGTTGGTATTGAAAATGGGCAACTTTGGTTGAAAGTCACGCCTAGGTAGATTGAGAACACCTCTGCTTTCTAAAGGAAAAGAAAAAATTGTTTTTCTGCTCATTACTCACAAAGTACAGTAATATAAAACCATGAACGTTACGATGGCGTCTGTACAATAATGGGCGACGTCGCCCACTATTATAGCGTATCAAGTTTTCATATTACTTTGTAGAGATAATTGCCCGTCTGTTTGTCCGTGCATGGGCCCGTCTGCTCACTTGTGTAATATGGGGGGTAAACTTTCTCCCGTTCGCAAAAATTAAGACATCGCCTATAAATTTGAAAACGACCTAAACTAGCCAAAGGACACGCCTATAATACAACAAGAACTGAAAAACACCTTTGATTTCTGCGTTTTTTGCTCGTTACTCATAAGCTACAGCACAACCACCTACAAATTTTCAGTTTTGCTCTACGAAAATAAAAAAATTCGCCACGCCCAACCAATTTTATAGGGTGACGAAATTTAGTCTTTTACTTTTGTTTAGTCGTTTTTAGCATAGCTGTGGTGGGTATAAAAGGTTCTGTCACAGCCGAATACAATTTTCTTACTTATTTTGTATTATGATTTTTTTTTATTGCCGCGGAAAGGTAAAAATAGACATGAACTTCGGGTTGACAATCCACCACTACATAAACTTTATTCAGTTGTGGTAGGAACAACGTGTATAATTAATATGTGTATTCAAGATAAATAAAAGCTTTAGGGAATTTGTCAGAAATGTGAATAAAATGAAATATTATTTTTTAATTCTTGCGGAGTACACGACACAATACAGATGTGTTCGATTTCAATTAATTTTGCCAAAAGACTTAAAATTCATTTATTTTCAAATTCTTCTTTCTTCAGTGAAACAACAAAGTGCAATAGAGGCATTTTAGTGAAGTTGTTTCGACAGACAGAGGAAGTTAACACCTACGAGTATGACGAAAGTTCATAGTGTTTAATGAGTTTGCAGATTGCAGCCATTGTAAGGGTATCCGCATAGCTCGAGTTTCGTTCTTATAAAAAATAGGTTAATTTCTCATTAAGTCGCGGTTAACTTTCACATCCAGTCCTCAAAGACTTGCTAATAAGATAAGGCAATAAAAAAAAAATGATTTTTATTATTCGTTGTGATCTCATTATAGAAGTGATGTCGTCTGTCTCCAAGCGCTGATTGTGTGCATAAAAATTCTTAATTGAACATCTCTTAAATTTCGTTGTCATATGAAAAAGGGTAAACTTCATTATGAAATCTGCGTCCTAAACTAAGGCACTAAGATGATAAATGCAGTTGCTTTCTATATTATGCTATAAAATTTAAATGCCTAACCGCATGTTCGCTATCTAAGTAAACGTGTATGCAAGTGATAGTGTTAGTTAAGCTAGTTTTCCTTTGTTTCACTTTTAATTCATCATTATATTTACATGATATCTGAGAATTTCCAAGAAGTTTATATCAATCAATTATCGCAACGTTCGAATCATACTCTCCCTGCATTGCTTCGGTGTAAGAGATCCTGAATTAGTTAAAACATCAATCAAATCTTTGGCCATTCTGAGGTTGTTCATGAAAGTTGTTATAATTAGAGCATAGTTCGTTCGTTCGTTCGTTCGTTCGTTCGACACGTCTTCGCTCTCTAACAAGCGCCTGCAAATCGTTGTATTCAATGAAGGAATAAACAAGTATCCAGAATGACAAATAGAAAAGGCAGTTTTCATGAAATATTCAAAGGAGATAATTGCACCTTACGGAATAATGTGTTCATTAAAGCAATGAATAAGCAAGAACGCTATGTGTGCACACATTGCTTACCAATAGATGCGTAGTAGCACCTCACAAAAGGCATAATAAAAGCTTAAATGTGCTTTTAAAATTAGTTTGTGAGTTTTTATTTATTCTTCCTCCACACTATGTTAGTTAGTTATACGCAAAACAAGTTTTTCCTATTTTTCCTTCTTTTTTTTTCATTTGTAATTGCCATAAAATGGAAAATGTATTCCCACATGAAAAACCGTTTGTGGTTGAATGTACAAAAAGTAATTGCAGCAAAACCTATTATAACACCTGTACTTTGGATCAATGTTCGTTGAGCAGAAAATATGGAATATTTCGAATGAATTCGCAGAACTAATAGTCTGTGTAAAATTTTTTAAAATTCGAATCTTTCTTAATTAAGTTGGTAATCGTCATGTACCGTATGGTAAGGATTACTTTGTCTTCTTTTTATGAGAGTGGAGGAGATGATGGCTTTTCTCTACGAAGCAATTATGAAATTTTGGTTTTTCAGTTCAAGTTTTTATGAAAATTGTGCAGGTTTTTTTAAAGCGAAGTAAACTTTAGCCTTGAACCAAACGTAAGTGTTCTAAGCTCCTTAAGTGACCAAGAGAGAAAAGTTAATTGAATTCTATGTGTGGGTCAAGTCTTGCAAAATGGTTGTGCATTAAGAGAAAAAACAAAAAAATAATAATAGAGATCTGCTGTTAGCTCAACTTCTTTTACTTAAAGAATGTAATTTTAACTGAAGTAGATTGCAACGTAAACATTGCTAAGACATATGTTATATTTCAATTACTTCCGAACGAAATTTTGTCAAGTTTTGTCCTCGCACTCCGGAAAATCCAAAAATCCATACCCTCGTATATTAATTATTCTTGGCCGACAATCATTGTAATGTTCGCTATATTTTAATTTCTTAGTTCATTTAGAGACATAGATAAGTAGCATGAGGTAAAATAGCTTACATAAGTTAAATTTTAGACTACATTTTGAGCCTTAAGTGTATTATAAATTTTACAAAACATTACAATTTCGTTTTTAAGAGAAGGTTCGGGTAGCGTACAAACGCAAGCCAAGCCTTATCTTCATAGCTCAGCATGGGTGTAAAATGTACTATTGAGCGAATTTGATTTTCTGCGAAATTTATCGGCCAAATTTTATTATAGTCGTCTAAAAATATCATGATCCATCTTATTTCGCTGAATTCAGACAATTTTTCAAAACTTCAACTGTCAACTCAAACTATAATATGTTGCTTGTAACAAATTTCGCTTAAGTCGCCTAAACTCTGTAGCACTAGCGTAAAGTTCCAAATGCCTTCGACGTTGAATAAATATCGCGAACTGCATCGTAAGTAAGAAGGATTCGGCAATTAGAGGAACGTACTTACATTTTATAAACAAATGTCCTCCTTTAGCATGCCAAGTCCATATTTTGTGATCGTGCAATTTTTAGTAGAACCTTTTTTTTCTTTTCCTTTAATAGGAGTACAAATAAGTCTCCGCCGTTTTACAGAAGATCGCATTGTTAGATGTTAGAGGTAATATCATAATTTCCTTGTATCGTACAGTCAATAGGGATAAAAATTGGTTTCAATAATAAGGATCACCTGGCCGTGCTTCAACATCGATACCTAAACCGGATATTCATGCAAAAAGCCTCCTGCTGAGATTGGTTAATGTAATATGAGTTGTTCATAGCGGGCCAAACCCTTACTGGTGCTCTGTATCGAACTCAGTTCATCAAATTCTCCCACATTATAATGCTTGTCCGCAAGTTGCGGCGCCGGTCAAAACATACCTGGAAACATTAAAATGGCCCACCATATTCACCAGATATCGCTCTTTCCTATTACCACTTGTCCGTTCGATGGCACATGACCTGTCTGAGCAGCGCTTTATACCAAAAATTGGATCGGTTCATGGATAGCCTCAAAATATGAAGAGCTCTTTCGCCATAATATCCGAATGCTGCCAGAAAGTTGGGAAAAAGTAGTGGCTAGTGATGGACAATACTTTGTTTAAAACGCAAAGTACTGTTCTTTGACAATAAATTCCTCGGTTTTTGAAACAAAACGGCGGAAACTTATTTGCACTTCATTGCAGTACCATTCACTCAGAGCATGCATCCTATAGAGGAGAGAGGGAGAGCGGTCGTAGCGTTTAGGATGTGTGCCCAAATCGGTACATTTACCATGGCAGAGAGTTTGTGGAACTTATTTGATTGACTCCCTAATTTTTCTTATGTAATTTCAAGCGACAAGAGGATAAAAATAATTCGGAGCACACATACATAAGCAAATTAGATATGTCGAGTGATTTGCTTATTGGTCTAATTCAACTTGAATTTACTGATTGAAAAATTGAACTGTTGCACTATAAATCCAACGTAACAACATAGTAGAGAAATGTTCAAGTGGAGACAATAACTAAAGTATGCCTTTATCAATGGATATAAAATATGTGTATAATAATAATAATAATAATAATAATAATAATAATAATAATATAAAGTCACACATAAACAATAAACGATTTGAGAAACAAGATAGAAACGATAGTTTGCTTATGCAATATAGACTTTATTTTATATGTATTTTCACGCGGACACAATTATATTCCAATGCCCAATCGACACAAGCAACAAGACAACTAATAATAAATTCATTGACCATAGCTAACTAATCAAATTTCCATAAGATATGTAGGTGATAACTCTCTTCCATACGTACTTGAATGTATTTTACTATTCGTGCAGCCAAGAATTAACAGAATATCAAGCAAGGAATATGGCCAGAGTGTGTAACATGAACAATAGGAAGACAAAAGTGTTAGTAAGACTTCATGCTCCCTGGTAATTGCACCATTAATTTCATTGCATTGTTGTCTTTGTGCTACCGGACCACGTATGTCTTAAATGGAAAATACAGAACAGAAAATACAGAAGTGTGTGTTTGTGTGGCAGTGTGTTTGTCCTTTTGTTGATGCGATTGAGTAAGAAAATATCATCACATAAAAGGAAAGGAAAAGAAAAACATTTAGATAAGAGATCGAAGGTGGCCGTCCTATTGTGAGGAAAAATAATTACATGACATATCTAACGCACCCGGGATATTTTTGATGACGGGACTTCAGGAAAAAAGGAAGGGTATCTCTCCGAAGAGTAGAGTTTTCATAATCATTTGTGCTTTTAATTACTTTCTAGGAGTAGATGCACATGGCGGTATGATCACAGTCCTAAGGCAAATAACTATCAAAAACGTATATTTTTCGAAGAAAAAATCTACGCACGCAGGTACGTACGAATGATGCCTGTTGCAATTAAGTGACACTCGAATTTTTCTGTATGTAGGGTTCCTATTGTCAATTAAAGCGTTGTGGATTACAGTTGCGAATAACGTGTAACCCACACATCTTGATTAAATATTCCGGTTAGTTCAACCGAACTTTTTTCTTTGTATTGTGAAATTTTCAAGTGTTGTTATCATTATTTTTGTTGCTTTTGAACGAGTTTATCAACTTATTATATGACACGTCGGGTACATGTTGAGCGAATATAATAACAGCAGGATACCGTTTTCATTTCTAAAGGGAGAATAGTTCGCATGAATCGCCTGTGCAACTTCAGCTGTTTGTAAAACAGAGGTGTGCTCGGGGAGTCAATCGAAATTCGTAAATGGGTCCAATAAAATTGCATACAAGAAACAGGTAGGGCAGTTGCAGCTTCAGCAGCTGGAGAAAAGAGCGACTTTATGTCTATTCGCGCATAATAAATAACTGTATGTACGTTTTATGTTGCGTTCGCGTGCATTACGTCGTGTACATATATGTGCAATTTGCAATACATAATACATGTTCAATAATTTCCGGGACTGACCCATATTTTCTAACAAGCACTCTACATTTCGCTCACGAATTATAGATTTTGGAAAAAAAAATGTTTTTCTTAGTTAGTCGCGGGAATTACCTATGAATGTATTACTTGTGCTAGTTGTTTTTTTTTAAATGTTGGTTCATTCTTTATCCGTTTAATTGTACAACTTTTAGGAAATTTTTTTAATGAAATTTCGCAATTATTTACATAAAAATAATTGTTCAATCTATCACGTTTTCATACCACGTGGGCATGCTGATTTAGCTATTGTGTTAGCCATCAGCCTCTTTGTTGGTTTATCTGGGCCTGCTTTGAATTCTTCTTTTACAAATGAAATTTTGGCTGTAAGATACATGTAACTGTTATTTCTTTCGAGCAAAATTTGCCGTGGACTACCTTGTACAGTAAAGTTAAAGCAAATGAAAACATTTGTTATAAACTTTTTGTTTAGGTTTTATAAATGTAGTTTGCCATAAATGTTGCAGCATACTTTCAGGATTTAATTTAAAATATTCCTTATCTACTTTTGAACGCAAATGTAAAAATATTTTGCTGCCTATACACTTATGATGCAGATGGGCTCTTTGTGTGAAATTTTAATTAACTCTTTAACCGCATCTCAATCTTTAGACGAATTCAAAAGAATTCAACCAGACGCTCAAAATAGGTTAATGAAGAATGCAATTTCCAGTTCTCCAAAAACACATTAATTATTAAGTTGCATTGAAAACATTTAACTATATTTAGAAAAGGATGTTTTAGAGTTGGAGAAGCATTTTTATTTCACAAATACTTCTTAGTATTTCAAAAATACCCTATTTTCAAAGAATAACAGACGTTTTATCTAAAAAGTAGGAGCCCGTCATATACCAATGTCAGCTTTTCTTTGTAAGAATCGTGTAAATCTCATTTGTCACGGCGGCAAAACATCGGCACGATCAAAGGGTTGGAAGTGGTATAAACACTAAAAGTGGTAGAGAACGAGTTTAAGACGAATTCTGTCCGGGAGGACCATCAATCCGGGGTCTTGAACGCAACTTATTTCGATTAAACATAAGAGAGGCGGAAATGGGTGATAATAGGAGTTATTATGTAAACCTTCAGCCTCACATGAGGGAGTCTATTCGTGAAGACGCCCAGATTAATTGCAAAACATATCCCGATTGGTGCATTGTGGCCACCCCCCTTCGCATACCGCTATAATTATTCGCTAATTTTTCAAAAACGTATTTCAACATATTCTAAGCGACTATTTTTTGTTTTCATCCCTAATGCAACGGCTTCATGGTGCTCGTTTTGCGTAGAAGGAGCTCGCTGTCTTCTTTGCAGCCTATACCAGAAAAACGAGTTTGCAAAATTATTCAGAAACTGGAAGTAATTAAAAGATTGTAGTACTAAAGACCAGAAATACTTGCATACGTCGGTCCGTCCCCAACAAAAGTAGTCCAAGAAGTGATTTTCGACTTGAGAACCTCCTGATTGCAGCATTAATTTTCGTTGCAGTCATATATAGTATGTCAGCAGCTCATAAGAGTTGAAGATGTCCAGAAATGGATCGATGAATACTTCGCCTTCAAACCATGAAGTTTTGTTTCAATACAACTTCATGCTTCTCTTTCTTATAAAAATAAAACTGATTTGACGCAAATATATTTTGAAATTTTCTTTGCTCAGTTCTATTATAATATAGGCCACGAATACGTTTTAAGACATTCAAACACGATATGAGAACGTCATCGGAAAAGGTACACTATAGATGATCAAAACGAGCAAACATTTGGAACATTGTCAAAGTTGTATACTTTAATTTGTAACGCCTTGGAAAAGCACGTAAAAGCTATATTCGTGACAAGCAGAAAATCTCAAGGAAATTGTCGAAGGATTTATATATAAAATTAATGCCTTCTTCCACAACATTATAGACCAGCGGTTGCGTATTTTTGAACGTGTTTTCCAAGTCGATTAATTATATAAATATTTTCTGTGTTTAACCATTCATTGGTCACAATTAAATGCATGGGGTTAATTAATTTTTTTTATTTTTCCCACAAAATTTTGGTATATGGGACCATACACAGGACACCCAATACGAGATGAAAGACTACGGATAGTGATGGTGAATATGTCGATTATTAAGTTTCGTAACAAATAATTTTTCATTAAAGTCGAAATTTGTCAAACAATTCAAAGAATTGTACATTCAGCCTAAACATTTTGAGTATTTTTTCAAAATTGTCCTTTTCGTTGAACATAGTAGTGCTTGTCATGAAACGTTTTTAGTAATAACTTTGAGGCAGTGTGTTAGCTAAGCGACCTCTTATGCCATATTATGTCAAACTCTAGTTATTTCTTGCTCATCTAGACATATGGCTAACAAATCGCGTTCTATACCGATTTACATACTTTGTAGTTGAAATTCGACAGTTGTCCTTTTATTAGTAACTTACATCTTTAATAGCTTCCACAGAAACAATAATTGAAATTTCATTTTGAATTTTGAAAGGCCCCTGTTACTACCAGGCATCAGAAGTCAAGGAGAGCGAATCAAAATTATCGGCACACACTTTATAGTTTGCTTTTCTCATGCGTGTGTCACTTCTTCACCTCATTCATTGTAAGCAAATTTTTCAATAATATCCTCCAAGTACCTAATTAGAATTTCAATTTCAATTTCTTTTTTTGTTTTATTCCGTATTATTTTTATTCCATATAATTTTAATTGAGGTTTTCTTCATTTTATTTTTATGCCAGAATTGTGAGCTTACCTCTCTCTATTTCCCTATCCTAAATCGTTTTCAGCTGCGGTTGTGGTTTTTCTTTTTTATTTCTGCTGTTGTTGTGCTTGCTGTTTACTATTTATTTCCCAAAAGAGTGAGTGGGTTGCTGTCACTGCTGTAGCCGTTGTCGCTATCGTTGCGATATATAATTTAAGCTTATGTGCGTGCGTATGCACTGTATAGAAAATCTAACTTGTTTTCTTTGGTTTTCACTCGATTCTTTTATTAGTTATTTTTTTTTTTTTCTCTATCACTGGATAATTTAAATTAGTTTTCTTTCATAAGAGATGTTTTTGTGCATATATGTGAGGTGCTGTTATCTGTACTTTGCATTCACTCGTCGTATTTTTTTATTAGAATGTCTATAGATGTATGCACGTGTGAATACACGCTTATATGGCTGTTACACTTTTGTAAATATTAATGTTTGAAAGTTTGTTTGTAATTTACTTTTAGTTAATGGTTTTTCTTTATGTTTACACGTTTGTTTGTTTGTTATTTCGGTATGTATGTGTGAGCTTATTGTGCTATCCTTTTTATAGCTCACAATAATAACACAGCACTTATATTATTTATCATGCTATATATGTATATGTGGACGCAAGCTTGTGCTTACGTACGTCCCTGCTGCTGTTGTCTTTAACGTCGTAGATCTTCAATTTTTTTGCTTTTCATATATTTCTAATGTTTTCTCTTTTTATTGACTTTGTGTCTCACTGGTAAGCAACAATTTTCTTCTTTATATATTTATTCTTATTTTCTATTTTTTATTCCATCTCTTTATTGGTTTTGCACTCTTTAGAAAATTTTTTGAATTGATTTTCTTTTCTTTTTTTTTTTTGTTTTTCTTTTCTTTATTTGTCTAATGTGCACAATATTTTCTTCTACTGAATGCCTTGGTTAGATTTGAATTATCCGTTTCCGGGTTGATTGCTTGCTTCTTCTGTTTTTTCACTTTTCACTTGAAATTTTTCGTACCGCGAACTTTATTCTAATGAAATTTAAATTTTATTTGAAAAGACAAAGTAAAAATCATCTACTTTAACTTGTTTTATATTATTATTTGCATTCACTTTATTTCCGATTTACCGATTTCAATGAAACTGTTTTCCTTCTTTCTCCCTTGGGAAAAAAAAAAAAAATTCCTTTTTGTGATTTTATCACTCGCTGGCGTTTCGTTTAGGTGCGTCAATCAGGCTCCTTTGTGTTCGACTGTCATCAGAATTGTTCCAGCGGCAGTGTGATTGTTGCCGTTGTTATGCTGTTACTCATCTTCGATGTTGTGATGCTTTGTACTTCTCTTTGGACGATGCGCGCGAGTTTGTGTACCCAAGTAATTTCTCTATTGTTGTATTAGTTGCAAGCAGTGACGGCCAAACTATTCTTATAAATGGGGTAGATATTCCAAACGAAAAATAATATTTCCATTTCGTAGCATTTCATTCAAGGAGCCATTGCTTTTTTTATATATGGCCGTTGAACACAGATTGGATATCATCTCAAATTCATTTCATATCATCAATACCTACCTAAACTCCATTGATAGAGGAATGAACTTAGAAGACAATGAACAAGAGACAAGACGGACACATTGAGCTCTTGTGTCCAAGATATATCAGGCGGTTTTTCTCAAACATCTGTTGCTTCAATGAATTTTCTACTATTGATACTGTTTTCTGGTAGATGGACGATGTGTTGGAACTGTTCTCAATTTTAGAGAATCTTTTGCAAAAAATCATTCTTTGAATAATCAGATTAGGCCATGTTTCGATGGCAGTTCTACTTCTCGTATATGGTAGTGTGCTGGAATATAAGTTTATTATGTACACCGGCGTTACTAAAAGAATTATGTTTAGTAATATTATCAAAGGTTAAGTTTACTATGTAAACCGGCATTATTACCACAAATTTTTGTTTGGTATCATTATCCAAAATTAGATTTGATAATTTTTAATTCGAAACGTAAGTACACAAATCTCCCACCTTACGCGCCAAATACATTCATTCTAAAATCGTATAAATTGAAAAAAAAGAGCATTTTGATACAGCGTAAGTTGGAAACAGTCTCTTCTTTAGTTATTATTTGACCAGGAAATACGATTTACTCGCTTAATAACATATAAAAATAGCAATTTTAATTTGGATTTACCGGTAAGACTTCTTTTGCGGACTTAGGTAATTTTCTCTCTACATCGACTCTCTAGATATTGCTTCGATTACGTTAAAGTGTTAGACTTAGTTCGATGAAATTTAGATATCAAATCGATACTCAAAAATTGTGAATTTTTAATTATTTTTCCTATCACAAGACCCTGTCGAACAAGGTGGAATTTATATATATATATAAAGATGGTCGCCTATACGCGCAACACAGCGAATGGAGAAAGAAGTGAGGATCCAGAAAGAGATTCAAAGTGTTCCCAGTGTAGTGTACGTGTCCCAAGTCGGTAAATGTTACGCTTTCACCGACTAAGCCCTCACGCTACAGCTATGATTAAGCGGTTTACCGCAGAAACACGAGAACATCGACTGGCTATCCATGAATCTTTTCTAGTCGAGTATACGACAGCCTAGTGCGCCTATATATGTATCATTTAAGCTATCAAAAGTATTGAATTGAAATCAAGCAAATATAAGTGGATCTGATTTTTGTGAGCTTTTTTGTGTTTGTGCCTTTTTTCCGAAATTTTTAACTCAAAAAGCCGTGCAAAGTAAGGGATGTGTGTGCACACATGTGAAATTCGTAGAGCTAAGCGAGATTGAACTGAGCAAAGAGAAAGAACGAAAAGACGCATTTTTACGTTCTCTTTGGTTGAAATAATTTTATTTTTTTTTCATTTCTCCCAACGCTGGTTTTTCCATTTATTTATGTGCGTTTATAAAAAGAAAAAAATTAAATAAACGGTATCTTTGATGCAAAATTAAAATCATAGAACACGAAATATTTATATTTTTAGTTTTTATCATCTTCTTACGCTTTTATTTTGAGTTTTCGTTTTATTTTCTATTCCTTATTTCCGCTTAGCTGTCTCTCAATTTGTGTAAAACAATTTAGCGCAAACTCCAGCATCCACAGGATGGCCATAACAACAACCACAATAACAAATGACTGTAGGCATTATTATTCGGTTCGTTTTGTGTACGAATAAAAATTTTATATATATATGTGTAGCTGTGCTGTCGAATATTTTTAGTAATGTTTACACAAAATCTATCCACACATACACATATATTCACAACACTAACATACAACTATCCTTAGGTTGTTATTTGTTTATAACACTTTTAATAATGTTGTCGTCATCGTCGTCGTTGATTCTAAAGGGGTGATAATAATGATGATGATTGCAATGCCGATGAAACGGATGCTGATGTAAAATGGGTTAAACCGGGTAGCTATTTATTAGTATGTCGCTGTTAGCACAATTTTATCCAACTGTTAATATTTAACAGTATATATTAAATGCATATAACTTACATAGAGAGCAGGGAGACATTTTATCGTTGCGCTTGTTTTTGTTGATCTTTTATCAATTGTAATTGTTTACGTATACAGTAGATGCAGTAGTACGGTTAGTGAGTCTTGTCATTGTTTGTGACGTGCAAATTTGCTTTAATTATTTCCAAAATATATACATATGAATATATATATATATATATATATACAAAAATCTTTGTGTATGCATGTATGCTTGTATGCTTGTGTGCGCGCCTGTGTGTGTGTGGAAGTACGTATGTAGAACAGTGTGTTTATTTTCTCCAGACACTTGGTTTAGACTTGTTAGTACTTTTGAATGCGTTATAGTTTTACGCGATTATGTCAGGTGAGATTATAAACTTTCTAATAATAGTACAAACAACGTCGCCGTTACCTTTGTCATAGCCGCCTGTGGCTATTTTACGTTTCATTTGGTTATAGTGTCATGAATAATTATGTGACACTTAAACAACGAGACATTTTGCTATGCAATGAATGCGTTTATTTCAGAGGGTAAAACAACAATAAAATAATAGAGTAGGGAGGAACACACAACGAGCAGGGACTTTAATACATTATTACAAGAATGAATGTTCAAGGAAATCTTTATTTAAACAACGCTTGCACCTCGCCCTTCATCTTCTCCGGTTTCATAATGATGGACACATATGCTGCAGACTTTATATAATGGCAAAAAGTGTTACGTGAGACTCAAGTGTTTGCTGCAGTTGCAGTTGCGATTGCCGGTGAATTACAAAGAAATTCTAAAATATGTAGTAGCAGAGTTTAATCATAACCGAAACACTCTCTTGCACAACCCTCTTATCTTCACTACCACACTTTAGGATGGATGAGTACAAGAAAAGATAAGTTTATATTGTGCATATAACAGAGTAAGTAGAGAGTTGAAAAGTGTAGTTTTGTAAATGTGTTCTTCTTATGTTTCTTTTCATTTAGGAAAAAAGAAATGTTGTTTGTAATTAAATTCTAAGGTACGAACAATGCAATCAAAATTCTTAAGGAATTCGCTCTTTTTTTTGAAATTTTTATCACATTTCTCTTGTATTTTTACTTCTTATTTTTTGAAGACTTGCTAATGATACTACCATCCATTACAGCAAATACTTTAAGTTCTTCAAATTGTATTTTAAACATCATAGCTAAGCACACAACGTTAATACGTTTATTTACTTGCTCATTTAAAAGGTAACAAATTTTCATAAATTTCTCGAATTTTTTATATACCCGTTCGCCAATGTTTTCTCGTTATCTTGGGCGACTACTTGATGCAACTTCCTAATTACCCACTTTTCGTTGTCCGTTCACGATAACAAATTTTATGAGACCGGTCGCAATGGCAAACGACAAACGAAAGCATGTCTAAATTTTCCTATTCCCGCTTATCAAGAATGCCCATACTTAACCATGCCCCTGAAGGGTAATTCAATGCAGGACAAGGTCGCAGGTGTAAAAAAGAAATAATAACAAATCGATTAGACACCGCAAGGAAAGAACTTTAAATTTGCTCAGCACCAGTTAATTTTTATGTTTTTACTTTCCTTGCCGTTCGCCTTAATTTTGGTATAAATTAGGTTTTGCTTTAAATCTTCTAACAAAATTGAAGGCGATGGTGCTGAAATGCAAGCTTATGCTGTGATTTAAGCGACTACGAAACAAACAATTTAATTTATATAAACTTATGTGTACATGTACCTACGCCTGTACGTGAGGAGTATTCATTTCTTTGTATTATATTATATTTTATTACATTTTCACATTGTTTATGATTTCCTATTATATACGTACACATATAGATTGCATATTTTATTGTGGCATTTATATATGATACCTGCCTCGCAAATGTTGCTTGCTATTGGGCAAGTGTACAATATGTTTACACTGAAAACTTTCTGATTAGAGATCGGACCGATATCTTCTAAAAGGTATAAGTTACTTTTCCATTCTTAAGCTTAAAGCAGCTAGTATTAGAATGTACAAGTCTTCGGTGTAAACTCTATTCTTATGTAGTCTGTACATGACATGATATGGTCTACAAAGATGTGTACTACACAGTAATGTGCATACGTATGAGGATGATGTACAATTACACCGAAATGACTGCAGTAACCAATTAAACGTATACGTGGATAAGATAAATGGTACTTCGGGACTTCAATTTTGGAGAAAGGTAAATGGACTCGAATAAAGTTAATGCAAATATTTGCTAATAAGCAAGAACCCATTAAGAAATTCGATCGTTTTAAGGACAACTATGAATAACAACCTGGTTCAAAATGCTGATACGGTTCTTAACCTAGGCATATGTGCAAGCCTATATGAGAAACTGAGATTGGCGGCCAGCAATGGTAGTACAAAAATTATACAAATGAGTCGTTATAACTAATTGTGTGAGAAACACTTTTTTATGTACACTATCAAGGTATGGAATGCTCTACCGTGGAATTTGCAAACGACTGCCAGTGTTGCAAGGTTCAAACGCTTACTAACAAGCCATTGTAATGCAACTAGGCGCTAAGGTAAATGATGTTCTGTTGCGTTTCATTCTCACACTTTGGCGCATATTTTCTGTATGCTTGTGTGGGCATAATAATGTAGGTTGAGATAAGTCTATTATTTGCGATCACGCGCGAAAGGAAAGCGGTCGAATTTATTGGTGCGCCCAATGGAGCGAAATTTTGTATTATGACAAGTCTCTAATGGTTGGACATGAACATAATTTCAGGAATATTGGCGATAGTATGGAAGGGGGGAGTAACTCTATCCTTACGATTGCCCGCAAATCCTGAGAGTAGTTTATTACTGCTAGACTGCGAACATGATAGTTTTCTCATAATGGCAAGGAAAAAATTTTACTATAATATGATAAAGGGCACACCTTTGTCTTAAAACATGTTAATATGTCAAGTTTTATCAAAATATTTCGAAAATTTCGATATGCAAGCTTAAAGACAAGGGAGTGACATCAGACGGACGGGCAGACTTAGATCAATTCAGAATCCTTTCATAAGTAAGTTGAGTCTTTTTTAAGCCGTTTTGGATGTTGAGTGTTGGACGAAGAAAACTTGATATAGTCTATACAATATCTGATGTCATGTGAAAAATACAAATACTTAAATATAATACATTATATAAACTATTGATTCGATTTCATACGATTTTTCCCCGTTGCTATGTTAAAAGTCGAAGTACAAGGAAAAAACATGAAAAAAGCAACGAATAAAACTTCTTCGTTGATTTGTAATAATGTAACTCTTATTTCAAGCAATTGGCTATGGCTGCCGTATATAGTAGTATACGCAAGTTGCTAAGCTTGCGGTGTATGTGTGAACAGCGTTCGGCAAGTCGAAAACTTCTACTGCACACATGGGAGTACCAAGTAATGTGTACACATTCCCGATCAGCAAAAACAGACCACAGCCGTTAATAAACATGGCAAAAAACAATAAAAGTTGTTTATTTGCGTTTTTATTCATTGCCATCGTTTATTTAATAATAAAACATGCTTCTCCCTTGAATTAAATTAAAAAGTTTAGGATTAGGTGTTCTCCATTACGGTTTAAAAATAATTTAAATAGTGCAGTATATATTGTGTTATATTATAATAAGATTAAAGAAGAAGCGTCAAAACCCAAATGGATTAAAAAAAAGATGGAAAAGGAATAAAAGGAAATATTTGCAGCAAATGTAGCTGATTCATATGAATGATTTGTCTACTTCGACATTATGTCCTAAACAAGTTCGAAAGTTTCCGTGCAGACCAAGAGCCAAGATGTGTCACGGTAGATTGTAGATTATTTCTAATTGTTTGCAAGTCTTGTATCGACTACCGCAGAATGGGCGGAATATTCATGTTCCCAAAGTGCTTGAAACAGCCAGAAGGTAACTTGCGACACTCCTTAGGGTATATTCTCGAACAATATCAAATTCTGAACTAATTTAAGCTCAGTCCGTTAGTCGTTCCGCCTGTGTAAGGCCTGCAACAAAGATAGATCATCGCAAAAATTGATCTGCCAGATCAAAATTGGGTGAAAACATTGGCTGCAGTCGCATGCACGCCTACAGCGTAACATTGACTGAGAAAACCTATATTTTCGAAATTTTTTCCTCATTACTCACAACTTACATTGGAAATTTTCACATATGTTCTACAAAACTGTAACAAATCAACCAGTTCCACTCAATATTATAGAATACGAAAGTTTACTTTTTTCTTTTTTGGCCATTTCCAAATTAAAATAGATAGGTATAAAAGTTTGGGTCACAGCCGAATTGTTTCGATTGACTTAAACAAATCCTACATTTTATCTTGAAAAAACCTAATTGGAGACCTGATAAACCATTTACAAATCTCCAAACTTTTTCAGAACGACGATACGCAATAAATATGCATATTTAAAAATCCTAAATTTTGTTAGAGGATAGCCGAATTTTTTAATTTTTTTCTAGCAAGTTGACCAGAACGATCCGAAGAACGAAATTCGGCAGAGGTAAACTAAGAGGGCAACTTCGATGCCTTTTTAAGGTAAGACAATGCTTGAAGGAAGCTATTAATGTTAATACAAAATTTGTTTTCCCTTATTTTCACATAAATGCGCGCCGGTTCAAATAATAAGCAGACTCTTACGTATGTAATTAATTTGAATACACAATAAAGTGCAAGAAACAAGCGGAAACTCGCAACCGATTGCTCTACATTATCTACCGAAAGTGTTACTAACGCACACATATACATGTACATAAGATTTTATGAATATGCGAATAGGTATTTATGTGTTCACGCATATGGTATATAGTACATATACACTAGATTTTATTAAATATTTTCAAGGATTTCGAAAAGAATAATGTGACTGCATTTTCGAAATCAGAATCCATAAGTTAAACAAGCACACTTTTACATTCTTTGTGACAAAATGCTGTTGACTGGTGTTATTTATATCCTTCATATAAACTACGACATGAAATTAGATTTATGTGATTGCGGCAGAGATTGCTTAAGATGTATAATAAGCAACAATGTGTCAAGGGGGATGTAGCTCAGATGGTAGAGCGCTCGCTTAGCATGTGAGAGGTACGGGGATCGATGCCCCGCATCTCCAGAGTATACTCTTTTTTTTTTTTGTTATTTCATATATGTGCATATGTTTTTTACTTACTTTGTTCCTTTAGCCTCTTCATTTCAGTTTGTGTTTATTTTTGCAACGCATAGAAATATTAATTTTTCATATATAAAATTAGGTTAACGTAATTATTTAATTTTCCTTGGTTTAAAGAGAGTTAACGGAAGTGATCGCAAATTTTTTAGAAAGGCTATGAATGATTTCGAGATTTTTATTGTCAATGATCTGAAACTTTAATGTGGGTTCCAAAACAGCATGTCGAGACTATGTTACCATAAGTTCGAAATATGTCTGATACACATTTGATATAAGAAATTTCGTTTTTTATATTTAATTTCGAGTCACAATTTGAAATATCTGACAGCCGGAAAGCGCCTTATTCCATTAAATGTATATTTGTTACCAGGAAAAGTCCTTATATATATATCTATAAACATAATAATAAGCAAGTTTACTATCAAGAAAGATTCCGATCTACATGTATATGCATACACAGATTTACAAAAAAATTCTTGTTAATTCTTGTAACGAAATTGAAGGAGAATAACACATTATAGCTTGCGATTTAGTTACGTTTATTACAACTTTTCGTTTGCATAGTTGATTGGAAACTGAAGAAAGTGCTTCACTAAGCTTTCGATGATGATTTTCAAGTAAAAGTGAAAGTGCGATTATCAGCATAAAAGATATTTTCAAGTTACTTGGAAATTTTAAAACCAATGGCGAAGAAAGAATGAGTTAACGGACAGAGATAATACTGAACCTTGCGATCACCTAATGAACTTGTTCTTGCACATGGTCTACGGTTGTAAAATTCTTAAATGAACTTTCAAATCACAAACCTATAACGCAATATTCTTTTATCTTTTCTTTTTTTTCTGAAAAGAATTCCGCTATATCCCGAAGCATACTTCATTTAAAGAAGCTTGCGGCAAGCAGTGAAACAGGCCCAAATTTGAAATTAACAAAAAAAAAAAATCATTTAGTCTGAAGAATTTATTATTTATTTGTTTATTTATTGATTTATTCAAGCTATCACCTACACCACAAGCCTCAAGCCCTCTAAATTATGGTCTAAGCGCATTATATAGACGAACAAATATCAAGTCATCACTAGTGATTATAAACAACACTCCTAATACAGTGTAAATTGTAATGCACGTTCGCGATTACAGAAAGGAAGAAAATGTTGATTAAAGTGTGATTTCGAAAACCGACAAAATCTTCATTTATTCCGTCCACATTCATGGTTCATTTGGTTACTATAACCGCTGATGTATGGATGTACGTCAAAGTACACGTGTGAATCTTCCTGTGTATAACGCATCTTTGTAGATCATTTATGTATAGACTGAATAGAAGTGGCTCCAACACAGCTCCTTGGGAAATGTCTTTTCTGGTGATAGGGCACTCTGGTACCATATTTGAACATCTGCCGACTGGAGGTATTTGAATTTGGTTGTACAGTAGTTCCTTAAAAACTTTTGAACAGTATGTAAGAATCGATATAGGCCGGTAATTATTGACTGCTTTGGGCACCGCTCATATATTTGCACGCTTCCGGCTTCTTGGAAAATATTCCGTTGTAATTATTGTATTCATAATCTCTGCGATGCACGGTGAAAATTTCGGCGAAAGAAACTTAATAAATTTTGGATACAATATATCAAGGTCAGTGGCATTTGATCTTACACAAGGAACGGCCTGGAAAACATTTTCTTTAGTCACACAGCTAACGTTGAAGATGTACAAAGAGGTATTAGTGGGGGGATATCGCCAGTCGACACCGGGACACAACCTTTGCATTTATCTGATCCACATTCACATTTGACATATCACTGGTTTTCCCACTTTTGAAACCTACCTGCTCTATTATTTTCCACACCTAGTTGCCCATAGATGCATTTGCGAATCTACAGGCACAGCAATTATACTTTGCTAACTTCATCTTGGCATTCATAGACTTTTTGAGCAGTTTACACTGTTCATCGAGCACCGTTAGCCTAACGCTTCCAAAGCTCCTACACTTTATTCCGCTCTTTTAATAAATTTTTAATGTCATCATTGAACGATGGTCTGTCGCCTTTCATATGGTTTCACCATTTCACCTGTACATAAATGTTGAAAAGAAACCTTAGCTTGTTCTCGAATAATTCAGGCTTGTCATCAAAATTTGGTGTGCACCATTCCACCTATGAGCCTCTGATTGTTAATGTTAGTTAAGTCGTAGTATGTGACGTTGGTGTTTGGTTTGCTCAGAGCAAATTGATAAGTTGCAAAGAGGTTTTGCTTGGACAACATTAGAGCACATGGTTGACTATTCTGAAAACTGCTTGTGTAGAAAGAATTGCAGTTTTTAAAATTTCTCGACAAAAGTGTATAATGTTTCGGCCAGGACAAAACTTTTCAATGCTGGAAACTAATAATTTAAGATAAAAAAATGAACTGTACGAAATTTGGACCATCTCGGTCTATTTTCTGGACACAACCCTATATATATTTTCATAGAAAATTGATTCTTATAGGGCAGAAGGTCTACATTTAATGTGTTATGATGAAACTTAATCCAGAGCACAACTATTCTTTCGGAAAGTAGGTCTTTGTTTGCAAAGAGGTTTAATTTCTTGTATACGGTTTCACAATAGTATATCTCTATAAGAACGAGATGCAAATTTTGCGTTCTGTGGCAAAAATAAGAATTGTGTTAGACAATGTGGTGTAGGGTATTTAATAGTCCACCAAGCACGACTACACTGTTTGCACTTGTTTCACATCACTCTTAACTATGCAAGGAAGATCTTAAATAAAAATTGATCAAGTAAAAGCACTATAGTCGGCCATGGTCCACCATTAAATGCCCTACCACCACTTTGCTTCCTGCCGTTATTCATTTCGCAGCTTTGCAAAATAAGGTCTCATATGGGAAGTGGCTGAAAAAGAGGTCCGATCCAAACCAGTTTCAATAGCGTTTGTCTTTGTGCCAAAACACGTCAATATATCAAATTTCATCAAAATATCTCAGAGCTTGTAATCCCTACGCTAAGTCGTAGAAACATATATTAAAACCATGTTATAAAAAATGTTATGATTCCATGAAAGAGTCTTTCTTGAATTCTCATACTAATGTCTGCCACAACACATGTATTATTAAAGCTTTTACCTACTGAGCATAATTATTAGCCATAGTCAACGTTACAAACCTTAATTGAGTTGCACATGTTACCTGTCGCACACAAAATCGATTTTCAATTTTTGCTTCAGTTCGTTCATTCTTCCATTTTTGTTCAAAATGAAACATTTTTCCCCACATGAAGCTAAAGTAATATTAATCGAGAAAAGCAGCATCCATAACGCAGCCAATGCGTTAGTGTTTTTCACTAAAAATTGCTGAAATTCTTTAGCGGGTATTAACTGGCTATTCCTTTAGAATAACGTTTGGTACTAACAGCATAAGACCCACATAGTTTGCTTTGATTATTAATTTTCGCCGTCTAATGTGCTTGTCCGCATATGTGTAAGAGGAAGATTTAATAATTTTTGTACGAAACGAAATTACCTGCAATGACGGTTTTGAGGAATATTGCAGAATATCTTATGTGTAACGGGTGCACCTTATGTATGACGGCGTGGAAAAGCTGTTGAATATGTGTCCCATGTATGGGCTTTGTGTTGTGATCGTTGATTTGTTCACTAGTCTGTTGACTATTACGCTTGATAATTAGTCTAGCGTTGATGACGATAACGATGGTAATTATGATGTCGATAATACTGATAATGGAAGTACTTGTTTTGCTTGGGTGGTTTAACTGGCCTAACTGGGTTTACTTCGACCATTAGTGTTGCTGAATGTTACTGGTAGAGTAATGAAAATTTGCTCTAGTGCATGTATCGGTGCAACGCATACCACATAATTTGTTTCAAGGTACTGCGTAATTAGTCTTGTTTACGCAAATGTTCCAATTCCTTTCACATAGTGCGTGCGTAGTTGCATTTCCTTCCTCTCCATATTTCGCAATTCTCCTTTTCGCGTGCACTTATTGGTTATTTGCGTTGTTCAATGTTATTCAAGACTCTTTTTAGTGTCAGTTTATTTAATCTCATCACACGTTTGATAACATAGTCGAAGAAGCCACGATAATGACATTTGCAACAACGGCGATAACAATCCTTGCAACATTAGATCCATCCGATGTTTATTTTAATTGTGTTAATTGCTTATTTGTGATGATGTGCGTTCGTATGCGTGGCATAGCATTTTTATCTAACCTAATTTACTTATTCATTATTTATTAATTATTTTATTATTTATTAATGCTTGCTGCAAATATAATATTACACGCAACATGAGACTACAAAGTATGTGATTGTAATACTAATAATAAAAAACAAAGAGCAATATTGCTCACAATAAATTCGATTTTAAATATAATCTGCTTAATTTACCAATAATTTTATGCCATATGCAATGATACATGGTACAGAAACGAAAGATGTGCTATTTCGTGTCCTAACAAGCAAGAATCTATGGTAGCACCAAGCAAATCATAATTATCATTGAACATCCGGCAAAGTGTACGGAATGGATTATGAAGTTCATAATTAGTCCTGCAATGCGATAATCTGATAGGCCAAGTATACCTACGAGGGACTTTCAAGATAATATTACATAACAATTCCGAGGACCAAATATCACCTCGCACCAACTTGACAATAAAAAGGACACCAAGCCAAACGCGTCTTTTCTTGAACGTGGAGAGACCTGTGTTCATACGAAGGAAGAAATCGATCAGGTTCCCACCCTGTGCCGTGCCATACGAATATTAAGAAACTTTTTTGGACGGATTCAATAAGCTCAATATGCCCTCTGTAATTAGGTGCCCACACAACCGAGACATACTTTAACGTCGGCCTGACTAATGCTATACAAAGTCTTTTGGGTACGTGAGGATCATCAAATTCCTTGCTGCTTCTCTTCCTGAACCCTAAAAGTAATTTGGCCTTGTTGGCAATAACTTCTAAATGTTATTTAAACACTAATCTGAAGTCAAAGACTACCTCTAGGTTATTAAAATTACGAATACTTTCCAATGGGTAACAAATCCCACCAAGAAAAGGATATATTTTTGCATTTTTGTTGCATTTTTGCATTGTTGGACCACAAAGATGTAGTATCGTTCAGATCAGACCGCAAGGATTCCGGTATTCTACTTCTACACTGGAATTTGTCGTACGAAAATGTTTTACATCATCAATATTTATTAGTACTCCAGCATTACGGACACAAATAGGAAGGTAGTTTATAAATAAAACAAAAAAAGAGTGCCAAGGTGACTTCCCGAGGGGACACTCGACGATACGGAAATGTTACACGAAAAGTTTGAGTTAAACAACCGTTTTTTGTTTTTGCCCAGCTAAGTAAGATTTATACCATGAGACCATTTTTACTGAGCAATCAATGAATTTCAGTTTATAGCTTAATAAGCAAGTGACAAACTTTATCAAAACCTTTGAAAAAGCCGGTATATACCATATCAACCTGTTCCCATTGAGAAAAAGCAGGATGCACACTAAAAGTCAATTCCAATAAATTAACGGACGTCGATGACCCACTTGAAAAGCCGTACTGACAACAAGACAAAGCAGATTTGATTACCGGGGATAGCGTCTTAGTCACTAACGGTTCAAACAGCTTAGCCAGCAAACTTAGTTTGACAATTCCTTTATAGTTTCCGATATCCTCTCTATATATAAAAGTACCCTTTTCACAAGCTGTTATCAAAGATCTAAGTTAATGAGGTGCTTATGAACTCTGCCCATGACCAAGGAATCGAATATTGTTTAAAGAAATAAGCAAACAAATCACTTTTTTCGGACACGTTAGCATATTCATATATGTCATAATACATAACGGATGGGATTCTACGCGCCGAATTTACAAACTTGCAAAATATATTTCAAAAAATTAAAATCACGTCTGCCTTAGAGACTGAGGCAAGATTAAAATCACTTAGGACAAGTAATCTGTCACTCGATTTCAAATAACTGGACATCGAATTTCATAATCATTAATACAAGACTTTTGCCTTGTTTCGGTAAATACAAGAACGTTAAAGACAGATCCATAGATTATTATCGTGCAGCTTACTCTGGATGAAATTTTGTTATGTTGTCAACAGTTGTGGTTGTGCGATAAAAAGATTGCCTTGCGATGAGGAATCACCGCTAATTCATTAGTAGCTTATACATCTGAGATATTGGTTCCGTTAATCGATAGATCAGGATCACCACTGACAGAAGTAGGCCTAGAATATTCTGAATATTCTAAGGTGGCAACTTGTGAAGCACGCAATTATTCAAATTGCTCTTAGCATTCCGCTTTAAGTGTCTTCTTACGCTTTCCACTAGATGTGTCCCTTTGTGACGACACTACTTCAACGCCATTCACTTGCACTAGTCTCTACGTAGAGCCGGAAAGGTAGCGTCTGGTTTAGGTGGATATGTTATAGCTGAAGGTATCTTGACGTTAAGCGTAATATCAACCGCAATCTTAGGGATATTATTGCTAATGTGTTAGCAAAGAGTTCGCCGCATGATAAAAATGCCTAATAACTGCTTAAGCTCGTTTCCTGATAGCTCAGATTTTCTTAAAAATCTCCAGTATGTATTTCTAAGACTAATAACTGATTGACATCAATGCAACTAATACGCACAGATATACAAAGATACCGGATATAGATTACAAAAAAAAAAAAAAAAAAAATACTTTGATAGGTAGGGAAACTAAACCTCTTTGGCTATTTCTTTCACCGTGGAATGAAACTAATTTTTGCCTTGTGATTAAGAGCGTTTTTTTCCGTGGTTTGATTGTTTCAATAAAGCGGCTCGATACTTGAATGAATTTAAATGCGACCTATAAACACAAGTGATGAACAACCCTCATCATTGAGGTTATGACATCAGAAACGGATGAAAACTCTACGTTATAATCTTGAACGACGCAAAATCGAAAGTGGCTGAGCTAGACATGTCTTCTTTATTCACAATCGACTAAATCGAATGTGTAGCGTCGCTCAATCTAGTACGGCCACGTTTCCGTTTAGCTTTCCAGAAATTCAGCAAGGTAAGCTATGCTGCAGAGTCTTCGTATGTAGCGTCAAAACCGCCTTTAATTTGTGTAAGCGTATTGTCTTTCAAATATTTCCGTTTCAACGAAAACACTCACATCGTGTCACTCAAGGGAATGTTACACATTTGCATAGTGCGT
Source organism: Glossina morsitans morsitans (assembly GCA_001077435.1). Taxonomy (NCBI): domain Eukaryota; kingdom Metazoa; phylum Arthropoda; class Insecta; order Diptera; family Glossinidae; genus Glossina; species Glossina morsitans. The sequence goes on from CCAG010015683.1 coordinate 119,811, forward strand.
AAAATGCTTGATATTTCGGCGTGTATTCGTCATTGTATACATAAACACATGTCCCAACCAGTGTGTACAAGTCGGGAACGTTTCGGATAACCTACATGCATCGGAATCAATTGATTTATTAAAAAATGCATTTTGCCGGGTCAAAGCACACTACAGAAATTCAAAAGGGCAAATAGTTTAATTTGTATACCTGGACAAGTTTGAAACGAGGGCGATAACGGAGGCATACTCTTATTAGATTATTGGACCAATTGAATAATAAAATCAATACGAAAAAGCTGCGTTTGCAGAAGCAAAAATCCTCTTTCAACTCACTCATCCTGAAGGCAAAACTTCAGCAAGCAATTGTATTCTTCGAATTTATACTTCGCAAATATTATCCATTTCGAAACCTCAAAGAAAGTCTCCGTTGTACACGTTTTGAATCGACTGAAAAACTCGAATTGAAAACAAATAACTATTTGGAATTGCTTGTCAAATTTTTTAATCCGATGAGCATCAAATGAATACACCCTACTACAGTTATTTGTATAACGACTTTCGTATAAGGCTGTATATGGGAAGTAGTCGAAAAAGTCCTATCCGAACCATTTTCAATAGCGTTCGACATTGGACGAAACGCGCCAGCTTAACAAATTTCATCAACAATTGCGACATATGGGTTGAACAAAAGAAAGCAAGACAGACAGATGGACAGACAGGCTTAGATCGACTCGGAACTTGACTGTGAATCGATCGGTACAATAAAATGTGGCTCTACATCAAGTCCTTCTGGGTATCGCATCCGCACAAACTTAATGTACCCTTGCAACGTTCGCTTTATAGCGTATGTTATAACCTTAGTGAGCTGTGCAGTACTCTTTAAATATTTCTTGTCAGGGATAGAATTACCCGAGAAAAATTCATATGTTAGGCAGAAGTTCAATATCTAGTTAGTCACGACAGCAAACCGTTAAGCCGCACACTATAAACAAAGATAAACATTTACAATGGCAATTAAAAGGACAGCAGCAGTCAAATTGAATGAAGAATAATTAGTTCGAGACTATCGAGTGTAATTGAGATGACATCGGAAAACTTTTGTACTCCGATACGACTTTACATGCATTGTTGTGATTGCACTTGAAACTATACGTAAAGACTTAAACCATCCATAAGGTATTTAAAGTGAAACTTCCTTCTATAGCAAAGATGTGTTGAAATAAAGTGTACGCGTATTGTCACGTTTTTATTTGTTAATTTAAGTATAATTTATTGCTAATTATTAGTTAACAATATTGAATATATTTTGTTAATTAAATACTTAACAATGGGCATCAGCCGAAACGCAATCAAATTAAGCCAGAAAAAAAAGACAAATAAAAGTAAATAAAGCAATTTACTAAAATCGTTTGTTGTTTAATTTTATTGCGGCCGTAATTACACTTGCGGAAAATGTCAACAGCCGCCTATACCAGTGCATCAATGTCGAATACCATATCATTATTACTATAAAATATGGTTGTTGTTGTTGCAGATGCTATTAATTCGCTATTGTTTTATTGCTGCTGTTGCTGATGCTGACGTCCTTACGCCATTACTCGTTTTATTTTCAAAATACATAAAATGTATACAAATATTTAAGGATGTTTTCATGCATGCTATGCATAAAAACAAAGGATTTATTAACAACAACAAAAAAGCAAATAATGCATTACATTTTTTAAATATTTCCGCTGGTCTCTATTTGCATTCTCTCGTTGAACATTGACATGGTCTCACTAATTACAACCAACGAAAATGCACTGAATTTTCTGTTAAATTGATTTAGCTGCGTTTTATATCAACATGCATTGGTATGCGGTGAATACTTTATGTAAAGACTTAAAGTCCATTGTGAAGTGTTCACGATTCCTCTAAGCGCGCTATGATCACAATCTAATTTAACTGTTAGTTGTTTCAAACAAGAATTTTAATAGAAAACGAAACACGGACGAGAGGCGGAGAACAAGTTTAAATCGATGACGTAGAGCAAGAATAGATATACCTTATGAGGTCTTTGATGCGTGCTTTTGGATAACGCAAACTACGCTGAACAGTAAAGTTGACAATCGCTTTGAATGAACAATGAGTGATAAACCTTAAGCACGTCTGAATCACTTCCAATTAATGACGAAATGAAAGCGATTCCCCTTGTGAAATGGCACATAATAAAAGAGGCAATATTTAAGGTTTTAATAAATTAAATTAATTTGTGCATGAAAATTGTCTCGGAGCTCTCTATGCTCTATCTCATTGCATAACAAGAGAGCGAAGCCATTATAATTATAACTTTTACGCTTTATCATTTTCTCTCTTTCTCTCTCTCTCTCTCTCTAAAGAATACTTTTAGGAACTAAAATGTTCATTTTTTACAACTATTATAATAATTAGTATAACTAGTATAATAAAACACCAAAGACCAGTTTATTGAAAATGTGCAACTAAAGGTAATAAAATAAACCCATAAATGCAATTGCCCTAAAGACTCTACTCAACTATAACTCTGAACGTGACTAATAAGTAGCAGTTATTGCCAGAAATTGCCAGCATGGACAGAAACCTAAGGCCGATTTCCTTGTATATGCTTTAAAGGATTTCAATCATTCCGACATCGACAGGAACAAGCAATAGGAGATACTTCGACCACAAGTTGACTTAATATTTTTGCAGGATCTATCTATTAGGAAGTTAGATAGCTGAGATTGAGCAATTCACAAATCTAAAGTTTAGCTAGTCAAAGAGGGCGAATTTTGAAAAGTCAGGAACGAAAGATAGGTGTTATCTCTGAGTTAAATTATAAACCAAACAACAAAACAAAGAAAACATGTTGCAAGAGATTTAAGTCTACCCAATTTATAGAATAGGAGGATGCGTAGTAGTGTATTTGGTTTGGAAAAGAAATGGCAGAAAATACTCGTGACGTACGATGTGTTTTTGTAGAAATATCATTTATGTGGTTTTTTTTTTCCATAGAGCGTGGTATTTAATATCCCCGAGTTAATACTCCCGAGATTTGAATATCATTTATTGAATAAAATATTGAATAAAATATTGAAAGGAACATGGGCTTCTTCATAGTCTTCTCAGCTAAATTCATAATTAGTGCCGCCGAATCGCCGACTTCATTGACCGAGATCAGCTTCAATATCCCGAGCTGTTCTTCTGGAAACTTTTTTCCCAAAATGCTAGCCCAATGGATATATAATTAAGAATTATACAATCCATTCTAATAAAATTCTAATAATATCTGTAATTTTATCTTAATATCGGGCTCCAGCCAACTTAATGTGTACACTCTCTCCTAACCCTTAATCGTTAACACTTCATATGGTCCGCTAATAAACATAGGATCGGTTGTCAGACTTTTGCACCTTTGTGTTGGATTAGTAATTATCTCCTACCCTGAGTCCGCATCGGCTACGAGTATGTGTCTGGGCTTGTTATGTAAATGTGTTTTTTTCTACTTTTTTTGCTTTCGAGCATAAGATTTATCTTAATAGCCTGCTTTTACTCATGTCGTCTCTTGTTTGATCGGGGCTCAATTCCATATGTAAATAAATAGATATCAAAAAACATGTGTATCAACATCGAATACATTTATACACGTCATTAAAAAATCTATTCAGCTTAAGTTGAAACTTCACCACACTTTGACTTCAACTTAATACATTTATCGTATGGCTTGGAACATAAATCCGATTAAAAAAAAGTGAGTCAAATTTGCTTACAATGTTTTTGCAAAAATGGACCAAATGTCAGACTTCCTATTGTATATTTATACTCTACACCACTGGTGGTAAAGGGCGTTTGTGCGGACGTATTTAACGCGGAGAAGCGTTTAAGATAGACCCACCATTTATTTATTATTATTATTTATTTATTATACCGATCGATTCGGAATCATTTTCTAAATCGATTTAAGCTTGTCTAACCGTTTGATGTCCGTCCATAAAATTTTGCGTTGAAGTTACAAGTGGCAATTTTTGAGGTCTTTTGATAAAATTTGACCCAAGAACGACCGGTGTTAAAAATGCTTTGGATCGGTTCACCTTTTCGGCCATTCCTCATATAACGCCCTATTTTGGAAAGTCGTTATATGCAAAAAATTACAATTTTCAAAATTTTTCGGCATTCTAAAGTGGTGTGAAAACTTTGGACCGCTTGGGGAAAATTTGTGAACTCTCCCTCTAATGTAGATAAAAAAACATACCCTGCAGCAATCATCCGACCATCCACGCCTACTCCATAGAAGGATTTTTACGAAAACTTTTTTTTTACGGCAGAAAAGTCTAAGTTTTCATATCTTATGTTACAAAATTCATTCAGTCAAAAGTAGCTATGCTGAATTTTGAATACGTACTACGGATTTTGAATCTCTTGGGCACAATTACTCTTACGAGAGGTAAGTCTTTATTTGCAAAGGGGTCTAATTTCTTATAAACAGTTGCCTAATATTAAGTTCATATAAAAACAGGGTATAATTTTTGTGTTCTATGGCAAAAATAGGAATTGTGGCAATGTGATGTAGTAGGCTGTTTAATGGTCGGCCAAGCCCAACTAGAATGTTTTCACATTTCTCTTTCAAGTGATGAGTGCGAATTCAAGATTTCCGTACGTTTCCGAATAATAGTAACAGTGACAGAGGAACAGCCGGGCGCAATCAAATAAAAATATATCTCATCGATTCGAAAAACTTAATTCAATGACTCCAAAAAAATTGAGCATAAGAGAAAAGTTGTACGCTAAGGGAATGTAAGACTTTGTAAGCTATGCCTGTAAGTTTAGCAGATTCTACTAAAAGTAGGCCTCAGTCGTGTCGCAAGGAATGGCAAAAGCTATTTAACTGCTCCGAGGATTCCATATATAAACAAATGAAAGAAATTGTGGGACTTGGCTAACGAGATGAGATGGCTATTTAAAAACATAATTAACCGATAACACATTGCAGCAGTGCAGATAATTTTTCTGATAATTGTTATCATTGAAAGATGCTTCCAAGGAAATTCGTTGAAATATTGAAATGTTCTATAGCAAATCCGTGATTTTAATTGATCTACAGAGCGTACATATTTCAAATAAAAATACATATTCAGTCCACATGCTCATAGCTAATATTACATAAAAGGAAAAAACCATTTAGAATTTATTGCACTCATAAACGGAAAGAATGTATGCAATATTCATATGTTACAAATGAATAACGATACACTTGGAAGGCACTCCGCACAGCGTATAACATCCTGTTTTGGTTTTTTAAATATTCCCTGCCAAAAACAATAAATTTTCTTTTACGAAGTGAATGGAGTTGTTAAAGTGGGTCATTTGATTAAACAGACTCGTTAAAGTTCAAATATATGCTCTTTTCCAGTCGTTTTTGCTAAAGTGGTGTAAGAGTTCCGTAGGCATTTAAAAGACGAATACGAGAAACCGCAATGTGATTGCCATTAATCCTTTAGGTCTAAATACCTTGCAACCGTTATTTATGCAGTCAATAACATTTTATTTTTTATTTATGCTTTCAATTAGCAGTTCGCGAAAACAGGACTGATGTGATTATCTTTTTACGAACATTGAAATGAGTTAATTGCTGCACATGTTATGTATACGTTAATGATAATATTAATATTTAACGTTATGGTTAAGTGGGTGTGAAATTCATTAAATGCCATCAACTAAATGAATTGAACGATTACCGTTAATTGATTTAGGTAAGTGATATTTGTATATTATGAAATATAATAACCTTTTAATGTGCATTTACTTAAATACAATCAACGCAACATATTTATTTTATATTACTTGTTAGCCGTGTGTGAATAAGTTTGCGCCGAATCTTTCTTTTCTTCTTAAAATTCAAATATTATTTTGAAAAAATATCTTGACGTATTTTATGCAACATAGTATCCGTCTGCGTCTCATAATGTTCCCATCCTTTACGCATAGCATGAATTCCATGAAGCCTTTGAGTCTATCCCCAAAAGGACACATTTTTTTGATATGGTCATAAAAATGCAAACCTTATTCGAACAGACAGCCAGACATCGATTAAAACTGACGTTGATCAGAACTGATAGCATATAATTGGTCTCATTGGTCTATGCAGCGGGCATGCTAGCACATTGCAAATCAGTGTTGCTAATGTTTTCTGGAGAAGTTTTGTTATGGGAGTTTTTCTGCAAGCAGCCCATTCGGATCACCAAAACGTAAAATCATGCAACCAGGAAACAATTCATGGAGCAATTGAGTTGTTTTTCGCCCTGCATGACATGTATCACCCTTATCTGTCAACTGTCATGCTGTCTTTTCCTCCCATTAGCAGCATTTTCCCTCATAAATGGCGCAGAACTCAAACATTACATGAAATTCGGGACACCCTTTATAGATATATAAACGATTTTATTATATATACAAATAGATTTACTCCAATTGCGTTTCATTTCCTACGCTCATGCAACGTAAAAATCGGTAACAAAAACAACACACGAACATTTGAAGCACCACGTCATCTAAAAGATTGCAGCAATGATTTCCCTCGCTTTTTCCCACAAATTGGCCGATATTCCAGAAATTTCGGCCACGTCCTCTAATATTATTTTATTAGAACAAGGGTTTAAATCACGTAATCCTCGGGAAAAATATCTGCAATGGGCATAAGTTCCTTTTAATGCGGTCAAGTTATAAGATCATTTATGAAGACCTAGTTCTCCCGATGCTCTGGTATCAAGTTGCGCTGCTGAAGGTATGCACTGAGAATGTACAAGTACCCAATTCGTCTCATCGGTCCCATTTGTAAGACAACTGACATAAACTGCTCCTAAGCAGCCAATTTGCATAGCATATCTACACTTTATACAAGTATATACATGAGTGGGAAAAGAGAGAAAGAGTAAGGAAGTGGTGGGCTAGGGTGCCAAATTCTTAAGTTTTATACCTTTACCGACTGAGCGCTCACTTTATAGGTACGACAAAGTGAGTCCACATCGCACTGAAATTTGCACCCGCGAACACTGACTTGGTAGCCGCGACTCTTATCTACTTGGCATGTTATAGTACGTAAGTACTGAAACCCATTCAAACTCTCACGTACAGTTACAATATTCCCTTCAATTTTAGCACTTCCGTATACATGAAGTATATACACTAACTTGATTTTTTTGCAAAACGTTCTTCTGTCAGATGTTACTTGTCGCCAATGGCTGAGAACAGTAATAATGTTTTCATTTGAATTTCTTTTAAAAAAAAAACAATCTTAGTTCTGTTATTGAATAGTAGTAGTCTTTGATTGCTTGAACAATCAAAAGAAGCTAAAACAAATATTACAAGACCTGCAATAGAAGCAAATTAATAAGCGACCTCGTCCTTATAACAAGTCACAAATGATTCCACTTAATGTAAGTAGCGACTGAACATACTATGGCATTGCTTGCATTCTCCATAAGTTAATGTCGAGTTTCTTTATTTATTTTATTCTTTAATTGCAATTCCAACTAAAATCGCAGTGAACTTCACATCAAAGAAACTTAGAGATCAAGAGGAATAGAATAGCTTATGTATATGCCAACACAATGAATTATAAAAACTGAATAACTAAAAATTTTGAATTAAGATGAAAGATATGAGGAGAAACGTAGCAACAGCATACTCGACAGGTTATAGCCTTGTAATTAAGGAATTATAAAAACTAACAGACGATATAAGAATCGTTTAAGTGAATCAATTTTCCCGTAAATAAATAACTGTTTTCATTAAACTTACATAAAACACTTGAGAATCATCTAAGCTAATCAATGTTTTAAAAATGCTTTTTTGAATGTTGGCTGCGACGTTCTAATAATACGCACGGGATAATTTTACCTTTACTGGTTCTTTCATATACCTTCCCTAAAAATTCCAATCCTTTATTAAGGCGATGGGGACTACAATCAATGCGTTTGAAATAAAACGAAATTGAAACATTTCTGCAGAATCAAGTAATGGGTCGCATAAGACAATAGGGTACGAAAACGATCATGGTCCAAGATGGATAAAGTTGAGCAAACGGCATCGAAGCTCATATTGACGATATGCATGGTGACGTCTTTTATTAGATGGACTTGAAAACGAATTGTGAAGAACCTGCACCGTCAGAAACTAATTCGCTCAAAGCGTGCAAGTAAGGGAAAGGGTCCAGAACCAATAAAATCAATAAATAATTAACGGTTGGTCATTGCGAAGATGCCAGATTGCTACACAACAAATTTTTAATGACTCAGCAAAATTGGGAGACTTTGGTTGGAAAACATCCCAGCCATTTCGGACATGCACTGTAAAGACGTGGCTCTTTTGAGTACCATTTAATTCTCTCTGACCAGAACTATATTGATCGTGTATAGCCAAATATTAAAGAGATCAATGAATATGTCTTGGTTGAGTTTTTTGCCAAGCAATCCCAGAAACTTTCAAGTGATTGTGTAATGATTTTAATTTAAAAATGGCAAAAGGGTTAGCCACCAAAAACAAAAAACCGTTAAGAAAAATGGCGGAAAAACGCTAGGGACTTTTTCCTCTATCCGTCATATATGCAAGTACTTAACGAAAATTTTAATATGCTTTTCTGAGTGCTGCAAAACGGATGTAAAAATAGCACAGATGTAATAATACAGTAATTCCGTTCAAGTGCTCTTTAACTTGAGTGATTTTAACATTTTCTAATGACTTTATAACAGTGCTAACTTTTCAATATTTTCGTTTTCAAGATTTCATATTTAATTAAATTATTTTATACTTTAAAGCATAGCTTAATATCAGAATGTTTGCGTGTGCAAACGTGTAGCCAGCCATCTTTTATGAAAAGCAAATAAATAATTGAAGAAACATAAAAGCACTTATGTAGTACTATTAACTTTGTTTGTATTGTTTTAGTTGTGTAAGGAGTCAATGGCCTCAATTGAATAAGTATGCAGATAACATATCGATTGCACAATTACTCTTGATAACCATCGCATTTCATACTCATTACAATTCAACACACGATTGCATGAGTTTGGAAATTACGCGGACACTAAACTGACAAGTAAGTTTTTGCCATATTTTAAGCATAGTCTGAAGAAGCCTATTGGCTTTGCGTCCTCATTTACCATTTGATAACAATAAAGTTTGAACTTAATTTAGTTTTTATAATACAAGATGTTTAATGGCTTCTTATGTTTTAATACAATAACTCACCAATGGATCTTGAAGTAGTCTTGCTCCCCAATCTGCAGTTGTAGACAAGTTCTTACTATAAAGCACATTCTCTGCGACTGCCACAACTTTTCCTTGACTAGGAGTATTGCATTTAAAACGATTAACCCTTTGGACTTTCTAAAATCAGCTTCAGAACAGAATATTAATTCAATATATTACTTTATTAAAACTACTAGGCTCAATATCTAATGTCATTTTATAAATTAGAGCCGACAGCTTGTGTTGCTAGTGCTCAAGGTCTTTTTTGTTTAGTCTAAGAATTTATTTCATTATTAGTCTAAAATTATAATAATAATAATAATAATACAATAATGTTTCACGAGCAGCCACGAAATCGTCCAAGCTGACATTCTCGAACTTAGTTCACGTTCTCTTCATAAAATATGGTGGAAGGGACGCATCTCGCTAGAGGTATACAAGCTCAATAAAATTAATTTTCTTTTGTTATATTTTGCACCATTTTAATAGGAGCATAAATACCAGGCAATGCTTAGAAAAACTTGGTGTGGAGCCGCCTCATATTATGGTATTTACGGTTTAGGACGTCTATCATTCCATCTATCGGACATCTATCTATGTATTTTATGTTCAAGGTTTCTTAATGAAATTCGCTAGATTGAGTTGTTTAGGCTCCCTATGGAACGCTATATATTGTGAAAAAGTCGATGCACAAAAAAACCTTCGATTTTCAACATTTCTTGATAAATGTCTGTGAAAAATAATGGTTTGGCATACTAAACGACTAAATGAACATGTGGATGCGGTGAGAAGATATTCATTGAAACAACCCATGGAAGCGTTCAAGAGTGAATACTTCGTATTTTGGGATGAAAATTGGTACAAAATAATAATTTACATAAATTTGCTTTAACAAGTTACCCCAAGCACCCAATTACATTTTTCGAACGTCTTCCAATATACGACCGCTCACGAAAAATAAACATTTATAAGGCAATAAAACGCAATTTTTGATATTTTATAACGCAATTATGTGAAGGTTCGTACTAGGGATATTTGTGTAGAGTATTTAACAGCCTGACTTGTCCCACCATAACATTGTTTTCTTTTTAAAGAGAGACTAAATTATTGAACAATGACCTTTCCGTATTAAAAGACAACTTCAATGCAACAGGCTAGAAAAAGAAGTTTTTGGGAATTTTTTTGGGATACAAGAAAAGGCAATAAAATAATTATATTGAAGGAGTTTATTAAACGTATATTTAAATTTTAAGAAAAATAATTTTAGATTTTTATTGAAACATCTTTACCGCAATGCAAACGGTATAAATTTAATTTAAAAAAAAAAAAACAAATAAGAACTCTATAGGATGCATCCGCTCAATGTTAATTACTGTACGCCACCCTATCTTTATTCATACGACGACTTTTCAAAATAAGGATTTGTATGGGAAATGGTTGAAAAAGCGTTCCGTTCAGAATCATTTTCAAGAGCGTTCGACCTTGGACCAAAACCGTAATGTAAAAAAAAGAAGATGGATAGATAAGTAAACAAACATTGATCAGTTGAGAAATTGGTTTTGATAAGAGATATATCTAGGCTTCTACATCACCCTTGTGATTGGCAAACGTTTGAATACAAAAATTTCACTTCCTGACCAAAAAAAGGACGCTCTTTCAATGATAAAAACTGTGCAGACTAGCTTTCCGAAAATATCCTAAGCCATTCTGGAGAGAATGTTATTTTAAAGATATTCGAGTGAATGCAATACAAATTGTTTGAGTTATGATGCGTGCCATTTTCAAATATGTGGGTTTCGAGATACACACATTTAAAATTTCGAGCCCCCCTATATTGCCATATGATTACATTTGAAAATTCAATTTCTCGACCTCTGAAAATTTTTGTGTTTCCACGTCTACAGTTACATTTTATGGCATTCTGGACTCTTTATTGTGATTATTTAAGTCAACAAAAAACCTCAGATTTTCTGAAAAACTTACGCTTATGTTAATTTTTAAAAGATGAAACCGACTTGTCGTGAGTTAAATATAAT